>JACJUY010002260.1:38848-82529 GCA_014220935.1 Platorchestia sp. MABIK | reverse complement strand
TCCACCTGTTACATCGTAAAAGAGATACAAATCAAATTTATTTTCGCTTAGATCGGTTAATATTGCCCAATTTCTTCATGTTTGAAATTAATAATTCTTAAAAAGTTCTGCATTAAAAACGATCTCCTGAGAATTAACCCACGTACGGTAAACCACACAAGCAATGTTTACAGCCCACGATCAAAAAAAGATAGGTAACCGAGAACGGAATTTAAGCCTTATCTTGAACATACCGTGCGGGAGATTACCAAAATTTTGCGTAGAGTCATCAAAATCAAATCAATCAAATATTGAAAAAACATTATATTAACACATACAATGAAGGTGATAGAATTACTTGAAGGTTATTTCTTTCCCGATGCATTAATTTGAAATGTTACGAGCTCATAGGAAAGATCGAGCAGCGTAGCTGGCTTGGTTGAGATATGTTATCACACTATCTGCGCTATCAGCCGTGTAACAGCTCTGTTTAACGGCAGAGCAGACCTCGTCAGTACCGAGACTAGCACCGACGAGGAAGCACGTTCTCAACCTGAAGTTCAAAAGTTTCAGTTCAATTGTCTGTTTGAAAAATTTCTTGAGTTTGTTACGGAAGGGACTCAGCAAACGTAAGTATATCGTTTTTTGTACTATTTCGGTACGCTATCTCGAAATATTCTGCGGATTCACAAATGTTGTTTTGTCCACTTACGTATCTCTTAAGAGGCTCGCTCTTTACGCTGGTCAACTGTCTAAGATATGGAAACTGTTTTTGAAAGATAAAACCGTTGATTGAGAGGCTCTGTTCTCTCGATCGTGGTATCCTGTGATTTTTTTTTCTATGTAAATCTATTAGCACAGAAGTCACCGAAACCAAATACTATTGATGTGGCTTCATAATACCTCATTTACATAACTAATGCAATCACATGAAATTATTTTTGCATGACAGTTCATCGCTCAATGTAAATGATGGTAATGCTTGGGTCATCAGGATATGTCATCGATTTAGTTGCGCTGAAAACGCTACTTAGAAATTGGGTGAACTTCGTGTGCAATGAACGTCTCTTTTTCCTTATAAGATGAATTCTACATGTTGGTTCCTCGGTAATTCTGTGCCTTGATTCCCTAATACAGCAACTCGCATGTTTCTCAGCGTCTCTCTCGCACCTCAGTGCTGGCGACTTTTAATATGCGAATCGCAACCCATCGCGCCTGCAATGTGACTGCGATATGAGATTCCCAATATAGGAATAAAATTGAAATTTAAATGAAAACAGTGTTAATTTGGGGGTAGAATGCTTCTGGAATTGCATTAGAGATACAGTGTTAAATGTTTTGACTTTCAAATCTATTTTAAATTAAACAATCATGACCCCCTACACAGTCTGCTAAGGGATTAATTGCAATTAGTGTGCAGCTGTTATGCGACTAAATTATTGCGTAACTTGAGTTGTACTTGCGGTACAGTTAGTAGCGTAAGTTCTTTCAAGTCGGCTTGGCCACCCTACGTATAAATTGTCATCTTCTCATGTTAAATTTGTTCATAATAATCAGTGAGAATTCAACTACCTTGTAAGGTCGGTAGATGTTGAGTCTCTTTAACAAATAAATCAAAAGTTAAGTACATAATGCTAAATTGCTCGTAGAGTAGCCAAGTCGGTTCGAAAGAAATAACGCTGCCAGTTGTATCGCTACGATGTCGCTAAATTGGGGAAAAATTCAGTCCCTGATGTTCTGCTACATCCCTGCTCAAATTGCCTCCCTTCCTCTATGCTGTAAACTCTCTTCCTCTCTCCCGTGCTGTACAGTGTACATCCATACCTCAGCACTTCACAGGGGAACAGCATTCTAAACTACGCAAATGTTAATGATTGGCCACTGGCCAGTAATCATTTTTAGTAGGATACTTATAATTTATCACAACTGAAATATTGGAAATAGAAAAATATGGCTTTGAGTGTGTTTATCATCATACGAGACCACACTTTACCATTGCAGGAGCTATAAAATGATTTACCAATATTTGCTGCTTAATCTAAATTACTTTAGGTGTACAGCATTTCTTTCCTTCACTAAAGGTTGCATTTTTATACCTCCAATTGAGGTATGAAAACGTAAGGAATGAACTTATGGTATAAGTTACGTACTCCTAAAATTACACATAAAAAGCCTATGGTCTCCCATCAATGACTAATTCGTGCCTGAAGTGTTGACTTAGTAAAGATGTAGCACAACAGAGAAAAAGTTGTCCAATCTCAATAAATTTCGAGCTTTTGCACCTTTTTTTGCCTTCTACTATCTTTTTCCTTTTGTCTCCTTTCTTTTCCTTCTGACACACACTGTGTCAAGCTTTAACTCTCTTCTCTCTTCCTCCTCCCTCCCTTTACTCATTTACTCAGAGGCAGCACATGCTCGGGAAAGTTTTTTGCTGACTACACGCATAGCTCGTGTGAAAACTGGGGCAGGGTGTGAAAAAGTTATCGGGGAAAAGGGTACTGGGAAATTTGATATTCCCCCCCCCCCTCCCCTCACTCTCTCTTTCTCTCTCATCATTTCTCTGTCACTCCCATTCTGAGTTAACAGGGCTATTTCACTCCTTGTTCATTGGTTTTAGGTCTCCAGCGTAAACTTAACATCGTATTTGAATGTGAAGAGAAATATTTTTCTTGTGAATTACAAAACTAAGGGCTGTTGCTCAAACAAATAGAAACGAAGGAAAAAGCATGTATCAATTCAGTGAGTTGATTGAAATGGCTGATGACATTTACATTTAAACTTTCCCATTTATCATTGTTCCTTCTTTAAGTGATGCATTGTTTGATGGTGCTATGTCGGTGTCCTTGTTCACAAATCCAAAAATGTTGCAAAAAAGCAGGCAGGAATGAAGCTGAACAGGCGTCTATCACGGCAACCGGAAGTTTGAGAGTGGTACAAAACATATTAAGCCAAAATAGAATCTCGTTTGAAGGTGGGAATTCCATATTACGTTGGAAATTATTCAGTGCGAGTAGGAATCATTTTCGAAATAAGGAGAGCGTGGATAGAAAACCAAACATTATATTCATGGAAGACCTTTTATACACTAAAATTAACCAGTGCAGTTCTTTCTCGAAAACCTAACGAAAGTCTTCATAAGCAACACCCAGATGTTTTTCTTGAATCACAAAAACATATTCGAGATACCAGTGATGTAATAAAGCTTAAATAACAAATAATGATTGAAACGACTTTTGGATTGGTGAAAATTGACCAATGTTACTGTACAAACGTCACAACTTAGCCATTGTCTTCAGCGTCACTTTGCCCCGATGATGAAAAAGTCAAATTAGAACACTAGAACAACATGTAAAATTAGAGTTGCAGAACGGATCAACTGGACGCGTTTACATCACCCCTACACCTACCAAAACTGGCCTTACACGCCTCTCTCTAACGGTGACCTCGTAGCTGATATGAGAGAAGTCACGTCATGATCAAATGCACCTTGTGCACTTATTTTGTTTGGCATACTATGTGCATTGCGTTGTGAACATACTTGTACACTTATTTCGCGCTCTGAATGTGTGTTCCGTTTTAAGTTTATGCTCGAATAAAAAATAAAACTGAGAGCTGAAACGTAAAAGCACAATAAAAAATGAATAAATTTAGAATACTCAGGAGCCTGCTTGTTTTCTGACTCTGGACCAAAACATGGGGAACGTATATGTTTGGAACCTGGTAGTTCGATATTTTTTATTTAAAATCTTTAGTTTGTTGAAGATCGTTCTGATTTCCTCCGAATGTTGGGGGACGTTTCCTTAAAAATAAACTTATTGGCGAAAGCCTAAACCAGGGAGAATTTGAGTAAAAGTCACACGATTTAAGTTATACTTTCGATTATTATAAACTTGAAGTGATTATTGTAGTGGAGTAATTATCATTGTGTTTTTTTTGGCAAACATTTGAAACACGACATCTTTCTAATGAGAGATTTTAAAAATTTAAAACACACAAAATGTAAGCAGCTCATAACGCAAAATTCTAAATCTCGGGAGTATTTATTCGTAAAATTTAAGCAAATCGATTTCCAGAATGATGACGGAAATCTGCTGTAAAAATTTCGTATTTCAACATGTTCATTTGTCATAATAATGAACAAATTAATGATGAATTTGTGTAAAAGCAATGCCAAACATTTGCTGTAAATACGCATAAAATTTCAATTTGTAGATGTGAGCTTACGCACAAAGAAAAATACCGACGAAGCACTTTTTCTTTTATGTGGCGTGGAGTTCCGAGCCTTTTAAGAGTTGAAAAGATATCAGAGATAATAAGTTGCCTGAGTAACGGTATGAGGTGAGTCATTAACTGCTGTAACCCTGTTCTTCAATCAGAAGTTTGATCATTTTGTGTTAATTAGCATTCAGATTTACTTATTGGAGCAAATATAAAGTTAGATGTTTTCAAGAATCACGCATCGATGGTTTTATTTAATTTGAAAAAGATTTACGCAAGGATCTTTCTATTTGATACGATCGTAAACCTAAGTCAATATGATTCTTGGTAGATGGCCACTCAAATGTCAGGTTATGAACTTACAAAGTTTTAGCGTTTAGTTTATAGTTCACTCAATTGAGTCCTGACTAAATTTTGCAGGTTAAATATTGCATGACGATTGTATGGTATGTTCCCAGTAGAATCAGCATTATTGTAGTATGCAATCTGTTTAATCATACACTTTCTTCCCACTCACATGCGAGTTTTTTACTGGAGCCGGATGTGTTCTTGTTTTCACGGTACGTTTGCGTGCACGTAATTACGCGAGGTTAAATTTGATGCCAGGAGGATGAGTTTCTTGAATTCCGGTTGTAGCGTCCGCGTGAGTCAGAGCTATCAGTCGATAACTTATCAGATACTCAAGAGATAAAGGAACAAAGTCAGCTTCACCCGATCTGTCGCACGCAAGTCCTATGTCTTGAACTTGCTCCAGCCACAATTTCATAGACACTAAATCAAGTTCTCAACCATATAACGATCACCATAATTTTGTTTTTAAAATTTCCTTGGCTGTCGTTAGTTCCTTGCGCTTTGTAAGTGAAGCTTTGTTCTCTATATCAGATGGCGTGTCTCAGGCAATTTTGAACATTACAAAGGGAGATATGAATTAAGCATTTATTAAATTGTACACTTTTTAGTTCCGTTGTATAGTACAATTCATAAGGAATTGTATTGGGAAATCTAACCAATTATTACACGCCAAACACAATTTCTGAATAACTTTACAGAAATGTATTTATGAGTAGAGGTTACACAACACGACGTTCTTTTAGGACTGAATGCATCTTGACAATTTTCAGACTTCACTGTTGGCTGTTTACTGAAATCAGAAAGTGAAAGACAACATTTTACTCAATACGAACACCCTTCATCATTCAGCACCACTCTCGTTGACTTGAAATTCTATCGAATAATATCTCACACTTTATGCCTCGAACAGAGACATCGTAGATGTCTTTGATATCCTTTTTTCTGATTTCGAAGTATTTTCAATTGTACATAAAGATTCGCTACCACCAATATTCAAGCCCGAACGAAGTTACTTCAGAAGATCACACGAGGAAAAGCTACAACTTTGGAGGTACACAGAACACTCGAAAATTTCTTCTTGAATTTCCACGTGCATTTCGCTTGATTAATTGGATTTGCTTGCCTCTTAGGCTGACCATGAGAGAGCTGGTGGTGGCGTCGCTGCTGCTGACGGTGGTGGCCGCACAGAACGGTGAGTGAGCGATGCTTCTGAGCTGTCATTGGTCTTAATTTAGGGCAGGCAAATGCTTTAGAGTTTTGTTTGAATCTGTAGCGGACATCGGGTCTTCGAGATTTCTGCCCATGCCCTTATATGAAGCAGATCACAGGTCTTAGAGATTTCCGTACATGCTATCATCTGAAGCAGCGGTGAATCTAGGGTCTTTCACACATGTTAATCTTATTTGAACTAGTAGCAGATGTAGGGCTTTCGAGATTTCTGTCCATGCTGTGATATGAAGCAGTGGTAAAACTAAGGTCTTTTTATACTTGTGCGCCTTATTTGAACCAGCGGTAGATCATGAGTCTTAGAGATTTCATTCTACACCACTATTTGCAGCCGCGGTTAGTCTAATATGATCTCTTTCCTTGCTCTCATTTATGGGAAAGTGGCAGTTAGAGGGCGCCAGTTTAGTCTTTGTCTGTTCTTGCCTCATGTCATACGGAGACAGTTTCTCAGAGGAATAACATCTTTACTCGTTCTATAATCTGTTTCTTCTTGTGACTGTTTCTTTATTTCGCAAAAACAAAAGTATAAGATTATGTTGATATCACAATCTGCATTTAATTCTAATCAGAAACTAGCATTAGAACCTGACGCAATTTTCTTATTTTTGGAAAGAGAAAGAATACTTCGCTTTTAAGAAGATAGTTTTTATTTACACAAATCAAGAATAAAATTTCAAATTGTATACTCAAGATTTAGTTTCAGGGGTATTCGAAAAATGAAAGAGAGTGCAAACATTCATTGAAATCGTCATTATAAAAATTAGAAATATACTTTCAGGAGATACCCAGTTCAACTACTTCCCATGCTACGAAGCAAAGTTGGAGGACCAGATGCCGGTCACTCTGGACAACCTCATAGCGCTGCTCGAGAAGTATGAGCGCCAGTCATCGTACACCAACATGGATGAAGTGGCTGAAATGATCGTTAACAGGTGGGATAACAGCAACCGTTGTCTTGAAGTTTTTAAAATGCATCAGTTGGCCAACAATATATTTTCTCGCAACGAATTGCATTCGCGATAAAGTGGCTGAAATGATCATTAACAGGTGGGATAACAGCAACCGTTGTCTTGAAGTTTTTGTAATGCATTAGTCGGTCAACAATGAATTTTCTTGCAACTCCACGGACTGCATTCGTGTAGATACTGCATGGGATTCGAAATCAAGATTATGGGTTAAACTCACTACTTTCTCAACTGAGTGATACCTGATGGGGATTACAGAATGATTAAGAAAATACAAAGCTCTATAAAACTGGCGTGAAATGTTTTCGATTCTATACAGATTGGTGGCGCAGGGTTGGACATTTAGAAATCCGTTGAACAATTGTGCAGTTATTCTAAAATAGTTTCCAAAGAGTTCAAGAAAGCTGAGAAAAGAAAGAGTAACTATTTCTTCCGCATCATATCATGTTCAAGTTTGGAATTAGATAAACAGTTTTCTTCATAATTTGTCCCCATAACAGTCTTGTCCAATTGAAAGGATGCCCCAGATGTCTATGAATAAGGCAACGACATGACTGCTGTTCTTTACATCAGGACTTAAGTGGCATTGCTAAACAAAGTCAGTAGCGGAAAAGCACAGGCTTTTCATTGTTCTCGTTTTTGAATGCAGAAAGGATCCGTGAAGGAGAGAGAAAGAAGAAAAAAAAAAACAGAAAAAGAGTGAGAGAAAGATCTAATTTTTAGCGACAGGTTAATTTTGTTGGATTTTTAAGCACGTACAGTTTCCATAAATTTTGTCTGAGTATTTCCAGTTTGCCATCATGTGGAATACTCAAAACAGAGAGAGAGAGAGATCTGATTTTAGAGACAGGTCAACATTGATGCCTTTTTAAACACGTATAATTTTTGATTGATTCCATCGGAGTAATTCCAACTCATGCGGAGTACGGATAAGGCCGGAAACTTGAGTTGTGGTTTCCTGAAGTGCAGGTACAGGACGGACGGCATCGTGTACCGGCCCAACTCCGCCCCGTCAGGCGACTACGTGCTGGGCGAGCTGGACAAGGAGAGCGAGAAGCAAAAGATCATCGAGGCCGTCATCCGCCCCTCGTACAACGTTCCCGTGGGCACTTACGACGGCAGAGAAGAGGTTAATGGTTTTTATGTTTCAGGTTGCAGCAGAATGTCTTGGTTACTCTGCATCGCTTCGTAATTACTCTGGGTCACTTCGTAACTACTCTGGATCACTTCGTAATTACTCTGGGTCACTTAGTAATTACTCTGGATCACTTCGTAATTACTCTGGATCACTTAGTAATTACTTTCGATCACTTTGTAATTACTCTGGATCACTTCGTAATTACTCTGGATCACTTCGTAATTACTCTAGATCACTTCGTAATTACTCTGGATCACTTTGTAATTACCCTGGATTACTTCATATTTATTGTGGATCACTTCGTTATTACTCTTGATCTCTTTGTAATCTCTTGTGCACTCTCCTGAGACTGAGAAGGAAGGTCAAGCGTACTCGCTTTGTTGCCTCTTTTCTAAGGTAGCTCATTCGAACTCTAAATTTCAATCAATTGTTTCTAAAGTTTCCCAAGTGTTCACCACTAAATGAAGTGATTGATTAATCGCCGATGTAAAGCTTTTCGATAAAGAGCTGCTTTTATAATCCTTCACTTATTTATACCGTTCACACTATTAGAAAAGGTTTCTCTCAACATGAAGGCTAGGATCCCAGTGTGCTGTGCTAAACTCAGGTGGTTAAGGACCAAACTGCGGGACTCGTATCATTCTTATTGATCGTGAAGTGTACATACGTTCATTGGATACTTCTGAACGGTAATTTGAAGTACGTCAACAGCAGATCTTTACCGGGAAATAAAGGGCGCTTCATGTTCGTTTTTGCAGTTCGGGCTGCATCCATGCGTCAACGAACTACTGTACACCACTAACGAGAAATTAATTGGACGACCTAATGAAGGTATTTCATGTTTATTTTTGCAGTGCGGGCTACACATGCTGATGTCGCACAGCACGGACACGTACCCCAGAGACGTGGGCGACGACCTCTGGGACGGCACCATCAACCGCAACAACAGGGGAGACCGCAACAAGAGGAGTGTCTGGGGCTCATCTCCTTCGACCTCTTCGAGATCATCCTCATCGTCTTCCTCCTCGTAAGTGAATTTCTCTTTATCTTCGCATTTTACTCTGAAGTTTACCTTCGAGCAATCATATTGTGTGCATGAGATAAAGATTCCTATTCATTTTGTTTTAAATAATTTGGCAGCATGCGCAATTATAACTAACAGTTACTATTTCTCGCTTCGAGGAACAAGCATTTTGTGCTCGATACGAGTCGCAGCTTGGGCTAGGAGTGTTCGTGAAGGTCTTATTTCAATGAGGGTGTATGCTTCATTGTCGGGGCACTCATAGTGATTGAGACATACTTTAGCCAATTTTGATTGCGCGTGAAATGTTGTGTTGATAGAATGTTATGCCGCTAGCTTGTAATTCTGTCGATGCCTACCACTAATGCCTGGCATCGTTTATTCGCTACGTTCGTCAGGTCGTCAAGGGTTAAGAGAGACGCCTCAGCGCAGTGAGTTCTATTCTTCTTGTGTTTGCTTGTTCGATGAAACGATTTGCCATGTATACCATATTTATTCTCGCCTCTACATAACGCTTCATGCAAATGAAAGACGTTCCACTTGAAGCCTGATCAAATTTTTTGTGGCAAGTACGATACAAATGTTTTTCTCGCTGAGTTTATTTCCATTAGAACTTTGCCTTTCAGAGTCATTAATTTCACTTGATTTGGTGTCTGTTGAGGTGATGAGCACAAGTTTTGTTACTCAGAGAGACAATTTTTGCATTTTCAAGATTCCGGTTCTGAGGTGTACCTCCTTGCTCAGATTTTTAGATGATTTTTAGAAACAAAGTCGATCCCTGATTACTTCATTAAGAATTTTTCCTGAAAGGAGAGGCCTGCTAATTTACCAAATTTTTTTACTTTGTTGCTAATAATGGATTATATGATCGCTACTAACCATTGATAATTATATCGATGGTTAGTAGCGAGCACATTTCCACGACAGCGTTATAGTTATAATTATAATGCTACAGTAATTGTGATTATTTATAAAATAAGCGTAAGCATTGTAATATAAATAGCCGAATAATTATAAACATTACTCTCTCGTGGAAAAATGCTGCGTTTGCGGGACCTTCCCAAAGCCCATGCATTCAGGACAGCAGAGGTACGGAAACGAAGAGTACAGCTAAAGAGCTTCAAGCATCAATTAAGACTGAAAATTAACGCGACACGCTAAATATTTTTCGTGTTAGCCGTCAGGTGGTAATATTTCCTCAAACAATGTCAAAAAATAATTTGGAATATTGAAAACTCAAATCATTCTTACGAAGTGTGGTCATGCTGTTACAATCAACTTACAACCCTGGACTTCAAATAGACAAAAATTTACACGAATCATTGATCAACACCTTGTGTACGAATTTGATCTACTCCTTGATCACGTATGACCAACATCTAGTGTGCGAATTTCTCACTAAGTAAGATGATCAATTGCTTTCACATAAATTCACTCAAATGATACTATACAAGAGCGAATATTGTTGCCTATTTTGAAAATTGTTGTGAGTTTTGATTTTCAGTGTGGTGGGAGATGGAGCTTGTACAGAGACAAGTCGATGTGGGGCGCGATGTGGGAGCACTGTACATGCTTGCTCATGCGTTCAGTGCGATGGTCGAGCTCGTGTTGATTGGTGGCCGATGTTGGCAATGTCATCTCTTGTATACCGCTGGCTCTGTGTTGCATGCTTAAAGCTAGTGCTCAATCGAATGAACAACACAGATCGCATAATAACTGTGGCTAAACCGATTACCCGGATGATTAACCCTGAATAATAAAAAATTCCTCTCTCGTTATAAACATCTTCTTGAAAAGTTGATTTACGCTTATTTCATTCTCTGTCGTCTGGAGGAGTGCTGATTGTTGGGGTTTTTAAGATGCTTGGTTTTTCATTTTCCTTCATTAACTTCTCTTTGCGTTCTAAATCAAATATTCATTCCAAGCGCGTAAAAAATGAGCAATATTATTCCCGGACAGTTATAGAGCTGTTTAATAAACTATGGGAATTGGGTCATTAATGAATAAAACATTTTATTATGAGTTCGACTCGTTTGCTTGATGGCTCCTTAATAAATTTTGAAGCGCTTGAAGCTGATTAAGGCAGCATTTGTGCAGAGCATCACGCACCTTGGACCAGTTCGAACCTTCTGTGCACCCAATCGAAATGGGGGTGATGGAGACGCCGTACGGCCCCGTCGCTGCCGGCACCTTGTTTGCTGGTGAGTTAACGCTGCGTGCGCTGGGGAGCACGACCAGTCATGGAGACAGGTCTCAACGAGGCATTTTGCTGGAGGCATGGCCAGCAAAATGTTGGTGATGGGAGAACAGGTTTAATTCAAGGAATTTCGAGCTACCTACATGACCTGAGACGTCGCACCTTACATTTGCAACTTTCAAGCACGATGCATTTGAAAATAAAACAATTGTGTTATATTCTGTTTTAGCATTATGGAAAAGTGCATGAACTCTCAAAGCAGACTAATCTGTAGGGTTTATAAAAGCCTGTGTATCATTTATTCTAGAGCTATTCCACTGTGCTAGGAAGAAAGCAGGCAAAGCTTTCACTTATATTGGGAGAATCGCTACGAGAAAAAACTCTAGACTTCTGGCAAATCTTGATCATAGTGATTATATGAATACTAAAAAGCTCGCAGAAACCCGTTTAGGTGCTAGTAGAAGTTACAGAGAGACGATCATTTCTAATAAAACAGGTTTATGGCCAGTTTATAAAAATAAAGGATCACCGATGAGACCTTGATTATTCTGCTAAATGATTTCGATAAAAGAAATTCTACGGATTTGACCATTCCTGAAGTACGGAAATGGAGAAGCTCAAGGCCCAAAAAAGTTAATTTATGGAACACCTCTTATAAATGTAAAATTTCTATTATTTTTTCATAGTAAACAAATATTTCTAGGGCTGGTAAATCTTTAATAGCCGGTAATACTCACTTTAACTTTTCCTCAGATTTACTCGACATGTATCTGAAAAAGAAACCGTGGCTAGAACCTGAGTGAGTTTCGACTGCATGTACGAACATCGACTACATGTGTAAGAAGCATGTAGTAAGGTTAGAGTGTGACTCACAACGCAGTGCATAAATTCCCTCCTCAGGACTGATGTCGCTGGACGATCCCAAAACGGCGACCGTGTCAACCGTGTTAGGCAACGACGGCGATAAGCTGCCGCAGGAGATGAAAAGCAAGACTATCAACGGCCTCTACGCTGCCACTCTTTCTGGTCAGAATTTAAGATTTTTATATTCTTCTGAATTGGATCAAATGTCGCCTTTTGTGCAACATCATGTTTACTTCTGTCGCAACTCTCTTTTATGCGCTTAAAATGAAACCTCACAGAGAAGCCACATTATTTTAAATCACAAGTGAAAGAGTTACAGATCTTTGCCTGTTTAGATTAATTCATAATCTATTGCAGTTTGGCACATTGAAATCTAGACATTATTTAAAATGCCAAGTTACAGAGATTGTTGGCTATTCAATTATTCTAAAGAATAATATAGTTTTACACATCAGAACTCACTACACTCAGTTTACCTCTGAAATTTTGCACTAGCTAGCTTTGCGCATGACCTGATTATTGACCTCGGTACAATTGAATCTTTCGCACGTTCGACAAAACTTTTAAAAAGTGCTTCACACTCAAGGTGAAATTTTTACAGTGGCTTTTATCGTTATCTTCACTATCAGGAAAAAAAGTTGTGAAATTATGAAACAGTGACGCTGTAAGAGCCCGCGCGTCTAATTTGGATTTTTCTAGTAGGTTTGGTGAAAAATCTATAGACCATATCTACGTCACCAACCAGACTGACTCAAACAACTAATTTTATTTATGATCATGAAATTACTACACGCAATAAAATCAGTTTTACTTCACCATAGGGAGTTGTATTCGTGTGGCACTTTTACATCTAAATAGTCAAACCACAGCAGTTGCTATAAAATTGTCAAACCAGGGACTTGCATCTTTGCCATAAATACCGTGTTTTTTCCAATTAACTATGAACTTATCACGTTACCAGATACATCATTTCCTTATATTATTGTCAAGCATTTATATGGGAAATGTTGTAAATTTGTTGTGTGATTTAAAGCATGTTCTTTGAGGCAGTCAACTTTGGCCTTTTTTGTTATATGCGCACCAGTAAAGATATAATTCTGAATTTCTACCATTTCGAGATTTTAGTTTTGAATGTAAAATTTTCTACTTAATTTCAACTATTACACTTTCAACATTGTTCCCTGATGTTGAAAAAGTCATAGCTCATAATATTATGTCAATATAAGTGAAGACTCTCAAAAGCGTTTTACCCCGCTGTGTCCATCTTTATATTTCTCTTACCGTTATATTAAAACGTTTTAAAAATACCTGAAATTCATTTCAAGTATTTTTATCATTTAACAAAAACTGTTTTCTTTTTATTCATATTGGATAATGTTATTGTTAACTTCGAGTGACAATTTCTCGTTTCTGGCGCCCGTGAGTATTTTATGACAGCATTTCTTAGGTAGCAAATTTCACGAATTGCTCCAACAGTGTTATAAAGATTTGTTATAAATTGTTTTGGTTAGTAGAAAGCAACGCTCCTTTTTACGTTTCTGACTCTAGTAAACTTTTTTGTACCATCGTTATTTATTTAAGAAAGAAATATCATAGATATGTGGTGCTGAAGAATATTTTCTTTAAGCTAGTTATCTGGTGTACTAGTTGATTCGTAAGAGCGAAAAGATAGTTCCGAACGTCGACCTCTTAATCTGAGACGTTGAATTATTCAAATCCAACCAATTTACTTTCAACATTAATCCCTGGTATCGCAAGTTCACAACCTCGTATTTCAATATGAATGGGTACTAATAAAAGTGTTGCACCAATGTGTTGCTGGTCTTATGTGTTTGTCATTATTTGTACTTACATGTGTTATCAAACTCTGATTAACGTAACGAAGGGAATGCATGATTTCATTTTTTTCTCTAAATTACTTGTTTTATACAATTAACATGGGTATAACGATACCCATGTGTGTTTACCAACTAAGGATCTCGATATTAAGACATTTGAGAAACCAGTGATGGTTTTTGTGATGGTTTTTGATGGACTGTACCTGATGGTTTTTGATAGACAGTTTATCTCTTCTTTCTGAAATTCCAATACTGTGTACTGGCGTTTGGACCATCTAATAATGATCATTTTGATTTCAGGTGACCTGGCTCAGGTGGCACTGAACTCTTTCAGGTCTCTGACATCGACCGCAGTGTACACTGGACCCTCAGGGCGCTACTACGACTGCACCACTTGCGCCAAGTTCTTCTCTCTCGAGAACAACAAGTACTCGTTGTTGAGCAGAGCAGAGCTCTTTGCGGGACTTGACGGTAAGTCCTCCTCGTGCGCTTGAGTTACTTGTTCCATCGTCAGTCACAACACAAATCAAAGGAAATGTTATAAGAATTGCAAAGGAAGACGTAGTTAAAATTTTGATGGCTTGATTTTCAGTTTGGTTTTTGATCAAGAAAAACTTGGTTTTCAGCGCTGCTCATTCAGTACGCATACAAGCAAAGCAGCGGCTCGTACGGCAGCAGCATGCAGCTGTCTCAGCTCCTGCGCCTGTACTACAGCGAGAAGGGCCTGCCTAACATGCCCTACTTCAAGGCCTGCAATCGTCTGAACCTCTTCTCTGTTCTCGACCAAAATGAAATTTATGATCAGGTAAGCCTTCGTCATTTTCGGGTAACTTATAGGAAACTAATGGAAGTACTTCGCATCTTCTTTTGCAACTACATTATTTGCAATGATCTCATGAAAGTGCATAAGTTTTCACAATTATGTGGTCAGTTCGCGTAAGTTCAGTGGTGGCCGATGAGAGAGTTATCAAAAGCGGTTTTGGGCGAAGTTGCGTTGGCTGATGAAATATAATGTAAAACAGTCTATCTACTATTCGGAGAACACATTTTTCTAAATGTATTGCCAACTATGAAATTTTTCATCTGGTTCGTATATGAAAAAAGCTTTAACTTTTAAAGTATTTAATTTAATTTTTAATTTAAAAGCTACAATTTTTAAACTATAGCTACCTATTCCTCTATACGTCAATTCTTTCTCATTCTCTTCATGAACCTCAGTTATGTTCTATTCAAAAATCAAAGCGGATCATTACGATATGAACTATGTTTACATGCACGAAGCTCGTATAGCAAAAATCTATCATAAAATAGCTTTTCACTAATTTGAAAGCGCATGCTTTGTTGTAGCTGTGGAAAAAATTACTTTCCAGCATTGGTATTCATTGAATTTCAAGGTAAAAATAAAACTTTGTTTAGATCATTAGCTACGGAAATTATTGAGTTCATCATCACTGTCCTGCAACTCTCCATGACTTAGAAACATCTCAATCCACAAAATTGAAGTTACTTGGAAGAAAATCTAGAATTACCTACTTTGGGATAGGCACTAGTAGAGATGACTCTCTAAAACGTTGCTTTTGTATTACTTATGAATTTTTATTGGGGTGGTGTCGCCGAACTGAAATGTTCTCTTATCTCCATACAGGCCCTGAATTTCATGTACGCCTACCAGAACGACTTCCCTACCATAAGCAACTTGGTGACACTGACTGACTTCGATCAAGTCAAAGCGCAGTTCAGCGCCAACTTGGATACCGTAATTAAAGAAGTGAAAAGTTTCATAAGTGAGTTTATTAAGCTAGTAAGCTATCGTTCAAAATTAAGATATTAAGAAATATTTCACTACTCCCGCATCATTTTTGGCACAAGATTGCGGTCCACTAATAAAACGTATTCATTCGTAGATCCAAGGCTTTTCATCGCTTTATTTTTTTTTATTTTTTTTATGAAATACGATCTACAATCACCCGTGCTAATATTTTATATAGAACCATCCTTAAATTTGCCATCTATGTGGGAAATTTCACAAAATTTCATATTAATTTAGAGGGAGGAAAAGTCCTTGAAATTCATTTGTCTATTTAAGAGCCGTAAAAGGTATCTTATACCTTTAGGCTTGCGTTAAGATCTACACATCTGTAGAATCTGTAAATTCTTAAGACTTAAAAGAGTTGCAACGATGCTTCGCAACATGAAGGCATAGGAATAGAAACTGAACGGTGTGCCATCAAAGCATGGGATGCTTTACAGAACACCGTGTACAGAGCGTGAAGCCGAGGTATGAAGCCAAATGCCGACTTGAAGCAAAGAAAACGAATGTTGTAGATTTTGACTGACGACTGAGACACCAGAATTCTTTCTTAAGAATATTACGCCTCAAGATTTCATTAAAAGGCAAGACTACACGCACCCTCAAGGCCTAGACGAATTTGCAAGTTTGAGGAAGACGAGACGCTGGTAAGATGAACAATAAGAATGCCAATAGAGTGCCCTCCCATGCAGTGTCATTGGAACGGAACGTAGCCGTAAAGGATCATACTGAAGATAAACGAAGAACGAAGCAAAATTAACGGACAGATCAACCAAAAATGCGACCAGTTTAATTAAGTAAACAAAAGCAAATAAGACAACCTAGACCAGCAACTACTCACCCAAGGTTATTGCCGCACATGGTGGGTATTATAACACTTTTAGAAGAATAATTAGAAATTCAGAGGAATACAATCAGAGGTAGGCGTTCAGGTAAGGACAGATTGAATAGTTTAAGGAATTCATTTTCATGAAAGTCATAGGCCCAGAAGAGAGAATTAAGCGCAGCTCTAGGAACTTGCAATTCATAGGCCCAGAAGAGAGAATGAAGCGCAGCTCTAGGACGAAGAACATCCCATCCAACTACAAGGAGCTGAACTCTGTAATCTATAAAATCAAGAGAAGGGAGCTAAGCTCAATCTCGCGTAAGTTACGCCGAAATACCGCTGTCAATTCAAATTAAAAGTTTAAAATCTTGAACACCTTTAAGATGCAATAAGCCCAAAACTAAGCAAAAACAGAAACACAGGCACAGGCGAATGTGCACATTGTTTAATAAAAATAATAAAATAAATTGTTAATAAATAAATTAAAAATAAAATAAATTGTTTAAATTGTTTAAATTATAGAAACACAGAAGCAGCGAGGAATTTAGGGTACTCAGGTATGGTAGCGATAAGTTAAACGGTTGACACTGGTAGGACACGTCTCCGAAGCAATAAAAGACCAGCTCTCAATCTTAATTCCTCACTCAAAACTAAGAAACACCATCGACAACACTTCTCAATAATTCCAAACCGCCAAAAACCAACAGAAGGAAGCAAAGCGACACCCCCAGCTCTACGCCACGGTCCAGATAGGAAAGTGCACCTCGCGAGCATGTGGGAGATTTTTTCCACATCTATAAGGTTGAATTTTGGAGGAATTATTTGACCCAATGATCATGTTCTGACGAAGTCAGGGTCACTGAAATTTTGCTCTATATTGAAGGCATGCATTGATTGTAACTTACTCTTTTTAGTTATTGTAGTGCTGGTAGAGTTCTTTTTTAGGCACCATGGATGTCGATATAAAATTTGACAGCATCGTGGGTAAAACTGCAAGAACGGATACCAATGTGAGGGTGAGCTAATTCTATGAGCATCTATCTAAGCAACTGTAAAAGCTGTGCAGCAATTTATTATTCCACAATAACCACAAAATGTCTCAGCATAGACCCACGGTTGTTTACTGAAAATGTGAAAAAAATTAAGTTCAAACACATTACCCATCACTTTCCAGTACATACTCTATGAATATTGCTGCAAGTAAAAATCATTCTAATATTCTTATGAACGTAGAAATGACGATTTTATTCATGGTACTTATCAGTATATAATTTTGCCATAAATAGAGTAATAATGAAAACCGAAACCAAGAGTAGAAGTGCAAGTTGTTTTCATAAATTTAGATTGAGCGTATTAAAATTTGTGCATCACGCATGTGGGGGACAATTAACTGCAACACAATGACTGTTTTTTCCTTTTCCAGACAGCTACAACTACGACGACGAAGGGTACAACCAGTGCTACATCAACTCGCTCACTAGCGGACGCTTTGGCAACGTGGCGCAGAATTCCATTCCTCCGAGCGAAAACATGGCCAACCTCGTCGCCGTCTACCTAGGCCAAGGCTCTGCTGACAACGCCCGCGACCAGCGACAAATGATTGCGTGAGTTAAGCGAATTTGGAAACGCATTCACAGAGCACTGTATGCTGGCGGGTAGAATGCCGCTATTCAAATGTAATATGCATATAATATGCCTCAATAGTTCTAGTTTCTGTCACTCCCGACATAAGCGCCGCTGGGTGTTGACTATTAGTCAATTTTTTTGTCTCTCCCTACATAAGTTGAGTGGAAAAACAGAAACAAGAAATGACTGGTTCTGTGCGGTCAAATGAAGTGTAGTGTGTAGACATCGTTATGCATGTAACCGGCGCTCGATCTGTACATACTTTATACTGGACAAAGATTTAATTTCTTCCACGCAGAAATGTAACTAAAAATTAGCTTTCTTAATTTAAAAAGGCTTTGGATTTCTCATTCCTCTTTCCTCAGTAAATTTCTCATTCCTCTTTCCTCAGTAAATACGGTAGCAGAGTCAACATTAGGAAACTGTTTCACTGGATGACTACAAAAGCAGTGTAAAATTGTAGCGAAATTTCATTAAAAGTTATCAAATTTATGGTAACGTGGGTGACCACATCAATGAAGATAAGCATTGCCAAAAACAAATCCTTTCATTTACAAAGTGTCTCTCTGGATGGCTATAGAAGCAATGTAAAATTGCTATTATATCAAATTTCACATAAAAGTGTCAAATTCATTGTAACGTGGGTGACACATCGCTGACCAAAAACGAATCCTTGTGGCACGGCAGCGACGTGGCCCGGCGGCTGGGCGTGAGCTACACGAGGTCGAGGCTGGGCGTGATGAGCGCGAGGGACGGGCGGTGGCTCGTGCAGCCCACCAACCTCACCAACATCGGAGACTGGGCCTGCAACTTCACGTCTGATCAATCCTGTGAGTCGGCCAGCTGTGTACGTGACTGTGAAACCCTCGTATAAATCAAGTTCTGAAATTTAACACAAATTTAATATGGTATTTTCTGGGTACTTTTGTATTTCCTAGTTTAAAACTTGAGTGTTTTCCGATGGAGGGGCCAACAATACTTCACTAGATTTTTGACTGCTCATGAATTGTCTATATTTTGCTTCTGTGACTCAGATACAACTGGCAGCGTGGGGTCCGACAGCTTCGAGAAAGTGTTGACTCAGCTGAGCACATCGTACGATGTCATTTACGAGCAAGCTAAGCAAGATTTGGACACCTCCAGCGGCAGAAGTCACGTTGTAATGTGGCAAGTCCCATCTAGCATGCCCGGAGACGCCAGTCAAAACCTCAAGTACCTCCGAGACTTCAGAAAGAGCTACCCAGGTTTGTGCTCGAAGATGTTCACGTTGGTGCCGTGGTGTAATACATCTATTTAACTTAAGACTGTTCACGTTGGTGCCGTGGTGTAATACATCTATTTAACTTAAGACAGTTCACGTTGGTGCCGTGGTGTAATACATCTATTTAACTTAAGACTGTTCACGTTGGTGCCGTGGTGTAATACATCTATTTAACTTAAGACTGTTCACGTTGGTGCCGTGGTGTAATACATCTATTTAACTTAAGACTGTTCACGTTGGTGACCGAATATCACAGGAGAAAATACCCTTGATGATATATACAAAAATTCAATAAACATATTCGCATCTAAAAAAACTACCGTTCACGCGAGTAAAGCTCGTGAAATAATTTTGTGCACTTTAGCTGGCATTGATTTATGACATACTTTTGCAATGTTGTTCAACAGATGTGCGATTCATCTTCGTTGGTTCAAACAAGAGCCCGTATCAAGACTTTCTCCAGTTTGATGACGACTTTGTTGAATCCTCCGGCCAAACTCTGCCTGAAGTTTCGACTATGGCGCTCGGAGAAGTGCTGTCCAGTAAGTGTGAAAAGCATCGTACAATTCACTGTCGAAATAACGTAAGAGTTGCTGCTGTCATAACGTAAAGACCCAGGAAAATGGCAATAACATTATTCAGGGATGCGCTAAAACAACCGTAACGACTTTTTCAAGCCTTTAGGACAGTGTCGGCTTTAATGTTATTCTTGTGAAGTCAATAAAATCACTCAACAAATATAAAATTATTGTAATGGCGGTAATCCTACAGCTAATCAACCGTTTAGTTTACATAGCAGTAATTAGACTTCACCTTCGGAGAAATTTTCTGTAAATTTCGGCGTTGTACACTGACTGACTGAGGTCAATTGAAGTCATTTAGATTTTTTACTAATTTTCCGATTGCGACTTATTTAGGATATTGTACTCTGAAAAAATTTAGCGCTTCGAATTGATAGTTCCTTAGGGTTCATAGTCAGGATTCTTAAAAAAATTGTGTTGAACTCTCGGCGGCATGCTGGTGCGCCCGTACACGTATACATTGTAAAAATGAAACGGCTGTTATCGGCATGTTTTGGTCGCCAGGGTAGTCGTAATGTGCGAGTTAGTAGTAGTAGTAGTAGTAGTAGTAGTGATAGTAGCATAGGTTTACTAGCGCTTTAGTAAACAGAGCGGGCAGGCATCAGTTCTGCCCGCTCAAATGACTTTCGAATAAACTGTGATTAACTTTAGACATGCGTCAGGTCCTCCAGTAAATTTGGCGCCATCTGATGCTGAATCTGAAGTTCCGCTTGATTGGATACTCACTCTTCTTGAAATTGTCTCAAAAGAAGAGCTCGCTCAGTACTCAGAAGCTCATTGTGAACTTAAATTTTACACAGTCTTTCCGATAAGTAATGATGTTTTCATTTGCTTTATAATTAACACTAACTCATACTACAGTACTACAGGGTGATCAAACATGAGTGACAATTTTGAATAGTACAAAATCTGGTGAACTAAACAAAGAAACTAACATCACCAACGTTTTTCCAGCTCTCCACGTGGGGAGGTTTTATTATTCCGTAGATATGATAACGGATATGTTGCTGTCTTTGTGCGATTTAAAACAACTCGACTTTAAAAAGGACCGTCCCTGCACACCAGAAGTTCAGCTGCAGGAAAGATTCTCCCTTCTCTGCCGAAGAATACAAGTTCATCATTCTGAAGTATGGAGAAAGGAATCTCCCTTTCCTGCAGCTGAACTTCTGGTGTGCAGGGGCAGCCAATTTTATTAAATCACACAAAGACCGCTTTACTGTATATCCGTGCATCCAGTATCATATCTACGGAATAATATAACCTCCCTACGTGGAGAGCTGGAAAAACGTTGGTGATGTTAGTTTCTTTGTTTAGTTCACCAGATTTTGTACTATTCAAAATTGTCACTCATGTTTGATCACCCTGTATATAAGATCTGAAGTTTCAATCAATAAGATAGCAAGCTTTGCCAACATGAGCGTTACGTGCACCGTGAAATTAGTACTCGTATGCGCGGCTCATTAGGTTCATATACAGCGAAGGAATGCATGAATTAATATTTCAAAAAAAATTACGAAATGGAGATTTAGAAGGGTTGAAAATTTGTCACACACATTGAATGAATTTACCCTTCACGGGTAAATTCGTTCAATTTGTGTGACAACAATCTTAAAGGAACTTCCCACTTTTACTGCGTATTGATAAAACAAAAGAACTAAATTTTTAGAAAAAAAGGCTACAACTTTTTCGGTGCCCCATTGGGAGCAAACAAATATTATGAATTTATTATGAACAAAAATTAAAAAATAATAGCGTACCCACTCATCACTGACAATCTTCGAATTTTAATTAAACAAAATTTGCTCATTGGAAAAAATATTACGAACAATAGGCAGCTAATTTATTCATTAGCAGTGACAAAATGAAAACTTGCAGCTTTATCTTAGCTCTGCCGTTCAATTTTGCATTATGAAACATTGTAATGGTATTTTTTACGAGCTGTTTTCATTAAGCAATTTAAAAAACTTCTAACAATTAGATTCAGAGTTATCTCGCATAAAATTACGTGTAAATATTTTGAAGTAAGTCGATTGTCATATGTGTTTGAAAAACATGCTGCCCCAAACTTTCGATCGTGATGCATCAAACCTGAATGTTTGGTTCTACAAACCCTCAAATTCGAAGGCAGGTCATCTTACAATAATTGATGTCTCTAGGAAATGTAGAAGCGAATATATTCCCTTCGAAATAATTGCAATTTTGACAAATAATCGCGCAGGGAAGTTTCGAAATTTACGCTTATGATTAACCCGAAGTGTGCCTTGAACTCCGCGCTCAGGTCCTCGCTTCTTCATGTACCCCGCGTGCGATCCAAACAAGAACTCTGACACGGACAGTTACCGAGAGGATTCCCACACTTATGATGGTGCCGTCACTCCCAACTTCACGACCTACATTCGCATCCCGGCCTACAATTTCCACTACTCTGAGGAATTCACCGTGCGAGTAGGTGAAACCCAGGTCAACTTTTCCACATAAGCATTTATGATTTTAGCTGCCCAGTGCGGAGGATGTATCCTAATTGGGTGGCTAAACCATCTATGCTCCGGCGAAAAAAATAGACTGGGCAGCGCATCATTTGAACATTGATTGACTGTACGAATAAATGAAAGCGCATCAAATGATCAGTTTTTTCGAACAGGTAAATGATAGCAGATCAAATTAATTCAAATTCATCGCGTGAGTAAGTAGTAGCGCATCGGATAGTCACAGATTACCATAAATATGTTCAATTTAAAACAATCCTGCTTTTGAATTGTACAAAATACATTCTTCTCGACTTTATGTATTCATATTTTGTATCGTAACCTCCATAAACTTTCCTTCTACTTTTTAAAATTAATTTCAATAGTATTTCAAGAATGATTTTTTGATGTAAGTTCTATTCTACTGCTTTCTATTTATTTGTTCTGAGTGCTGCTTGGCTGAAGAGCAGAATGAACACACATTTTTCAATTCAAATCTGATTTCAACTTCATTATACTTGCTCACATTTCGAGTTTCTTAAATTCAGATTTCGTAATATATACTTTGTTGGGTTGGAGTAACTGAATTACGTTCGAAGTTGTTCTCATGCCATGTTGCCCTCTCCCTTGACGCACCTCTCCCTTGACGCACCTCTCCCTTGACGCACCTCTCCCTTGAAGCAGACAACTGACAAAATTTTCGTCTTGCCAGGCTAAACCTTTGAAGTAAATTACACCAAATCTGTTTTTTGGCATGTTTGAAGTCTGTGAAAAATAGGACCATGCATGACTGATATTTCGGATTCTTTATATGTATTTTAGTCTCTTTTTGAAACGTTAAGGAGTTACTGTTACGCGTGCATATTGAGTTAATGTTAGTCGTGAGGCTATATCCAATATATGCTACAGCATTAGAAAATAATTACCAAAAATCCCTTCTAATCATAATTTAAGTTGCTTTTTAAACAAATTCGAACTTCGATTATAAACTTCTTAGTATAGCATGAATTCAGGTACAGATCTGAAAACCAACGAATTTTCTTGGTATTAATTTTTACACAATCTCTTCCTCTGCGTTCCAGGTCAGTGGGAACGTGCGTGCCTGCTTCAGCCGCACAAATCGCTTAGCTCTGGATTACGTTGAGACGCTCACACTGGAAAAGTACCTCATCATCCAACCTGGCGATGAAAACGATGGCGTCTTCTGCGTTGGGGGTCCGGACGACGACGAAGATGATACAGCAACCTTCACGTGGCCGTGCGACCGAAACTTGACTCAGTGCAATCCTGTCTACATGTCCGTGACCGGCCTCGACACCGGCTACTCGAGCAGCAGCTGCGTCTCCTCAGGTGATCACTTACGGTCTTCGCACTTTGCCTTAGTGGCTGCCTCAAAAGAGAAGTTGTGATTCTTTCCAGTTTTGAGGGGCTAGAGTAGGAATTGATACTAAATTTTGGATAATATTTATTGCGGATTCCACGGTGACTAGCATACAAATAAAATTATGACACTCACTGCATGCGGGTTCTAGTATTAGGTAACATATCGTCTTTTTCTTCGCGTTGAAAATCTGTCAGGTAGGATTCACGCGATTGATTTATTCAACCAACGCAAGATTGCTGGAACTTCGTAATGTGGTTACACTTTTAGCAACTTGCACTACAGATTGTTTTAAAAACAACAACACATAACCAAGCGCAACTTTACGCATTTTTAAAACCCATGTTATTCCACATCACGGGATGTTGAACGTTCTTGTTGTACAGAAAAACTGCCTTGCATTATTTTTCTGTTGCTCGTTGAGTAACATCCTTAAACGATTGAAAAAATCAATGTTCTTTGTTTCCCTGGAAAAAAACACTGCGAAATATGTAATTGAGTGTGTATTTAGTGCATCTCTTAAAGGTAATAAAGATTGAACGTTCCAATCAGACTCAAATTCAGGTATTTTATTTCGAGTTCTTCGGAAAAAATCGAAATTAAATCTGGCTGATTTGATCTAGATCACTCCATGTTTTGTTTTCATAAATGACCTCCTGATGACTATTTCGAACAGTTTCGAGAGAACGCGCTTTTCAACCCAACCGCCAATGTTATCCAGGCGCAGGAACTGTTAAATTTCAAGGTAATTTTGTTCTTATGGTGGCATT
This sequence comes from Platorchestia sp. MABIK, assembly GCA_014220935.1. Taxonomy (NCBI): domain Eukaryota; kingdom Metazoa; phylum Arthropoda; class Malacostraca; order Amphipoda; family Talitridae; genus Platorchestia; species Platorchestia sp. MABIK. Next base: position 58,011 of record JACJUY010002260.1, on the reverse strand, counting down.
CGTGTGACTTACTTTTCATTTTGGATGCTTTACAGGTAGCGACGACACGATCTGCGAGTACCCACATCAGATCAAGTACACGGTGAACCACAAGGACATGCTTTGCGGCGCGTCCGCTGCGGCACCTGCGCTCTTCCTGCTGGCGCTCGCGCTGGCTCAGCACCTCTTCCGCTAGACTGCGATCACATGAAAATATTTTCAGATCACACAGAAAATTTTTCCAGGCAATTCAGTTTTTTTTAGACTGCGATCACATGAAAATATTTTCAGATCACCATGAAAATATTTCAGATCACCATGAAAATATTTCTAGATCACGCTGAAAAATTTTCCAGGCAATTTATTATTTTCAGAACGGGAGCTCTGTATTTTATAACTAGACTCAAATTCAAGATCAGATCAGGCAACTGCTGAGATTGCAGAACCTACTTCTTCAATTGAAAGATTTTTGTTGAAACGATGTCATTTACACCCATTTAGTATTATCGACATGTTGGTGAAATATTTCCTCGTGATAAGTATAAGAATTATGATTTCGATCTTACATTTCTTCAAACGAATAATTTCAGAAGCTTAAACTTATGTTGTATTAAAGCTGTATATTTTGCAAGTCTATGGAGTCTTGTAGGTTTTCTGTCAGTCAAGGTGAGTTGTGTCTGGAATGTTTTTCATTTTAAATCATATTGATTTCGTTGAAAGTGACGACTTAATATTTCGTGGTTTCATTACAGGAACATATTTAATAAAATGTTTGAGTTCGAGCCATCACTTGGAAGAGACGTGCTTATTTTGTCATTGAAGCATTTTGGAAAGTCAATGCGTAGGAAAAAACTGAACTATTGGGCAGTTTTTCAGCAAACTCTCTCCTTTTATTTAAGGTGTAATCGAACACCATTGCCACCGCATCATATTATCGCCATTCTACGACCCCTGGTTCAAATTTCAAAGCGTGTTTTTGCTCAAGCACAATTTAGCATAAGTTTAACTTTAATGTCCATTTTTTAGCTTGTGACTAGGTTGGGTAAATGATTTTCTTCCTAGGATTAAGGAACACATTCATTTTTGATAACGAATGGTTGTGACGTTACTTGCGGTTCGTGATTTGAAATCTATCTAAAGTCCGCCTTCCCAAAGAAAAACTTCACCACACTCCACATTTTCTTCTTATAAAATAATTGATAAAGTGATCGAATAGGGATAAAAATAAATTTCTGGTCTCAAAATCCCTGAGTTGAAGAATGAAATGTTCCTCAGCTTAACTTGACATTTTAATGCTTCGCCTTTCACGAGTGTTCTATGTTTCAAGGAAGCAATACATTCAGTAAACGAGACGGTAAGAAATCCGTTTTGCGTCAGAGGAAGACATGTTTCCTGTACTCAATATACAATCCATGATGTTCCAAGAACAATCCGAGAAATTTGGGACAACTTCAAGACTGTAAATACTCGTTATTTTACAGCATGATTTTTGTAATTGATTACAATAAATATTAGAACCTCTAAAATTACATTCATTTCTATGCTCCTTATACTGAATTGAGGCTAAAATTCTTCTGTAGGATTTGCGCTGTCGTCGTCCTTCTCTATTAATGCATGCTTTCTGGAAATTTATGAGTGTGAAACGTATAGTGATGTCAAATTTGATAGTTTGGATCTATTTTGAGAGGCTTATTTACTTAAAATCAATGTTTATTTAAAGTCCTAAGAATTAAAAACAAGTCACTGTTACACATATGTTTGAGTGTTATTCCGAGAGTTTATTTTTTAAATTTAAAAGGGAAAGCAATTTTTGAAAATTTCTCAGCGGTCGGAAATCAATCATTTGATCACCAATTCAAAAATAAAATTCAAACTAAATTCCAACTAAACTAAAACTAAAACTAAAACTAAACTTCGAACTAAATTCTAAAAATAGAAAATGAAATCGCCAATCATTGTGTTGAATTTCTGTAAAGCTTTGTTGCTCGCAGCAACTGGAGAAGTCAGCACAAGAAACATCAGGAGTCCGAGTTGCACTGGACAAGAATGGCTGCAGGCTCTTATACCGCTGATCTCCAACGCGCTTAGCAACCTTGCTCGTGCAGTGGCTGCAGATGCACGCTGTAGTCTCAAGTTCAAGGGTTAGCAGAGAAGTTCGAAGGTTATCGGCGCTATTAAAGCTGCAGTTGTGACGAGTACAGGGCTGGCAAGGTGCCACACCAGCGCCACTTTGCCCCAGTGCCAGTTCTCTCTCAGTCACGTGTTGTCGAGGCTGTTGGTGTGTACGGACTGGCTTTAAATGAGTGGCGACATACTCAAGAAGGTTGGAAGAGTGATTTTCCACAGCTCTTGCGCTAGATAACTAACCCTTCTGAGGGCGTGTGTACATAAAGGAGCGGAAGTACTATATGTAGAGGGAAAGTTACAATTACTCGTACTTACCCAAACTCTTATCAGTGGTCAATGTAAACTACGTAAACAAATGTCAATCAAGTACAAATGAATTTCGTACAGTGAGCTAAATGATTATAATGGCTAAACGTTCACAAGCGTACTCGTTCTCTCTCTCTCTCTCTCTCTCTCTTCGCATCTTTGGCAAATGCGTTGCTAAAGCAGGGTGTCCGCATGCTTGAACTGAACAATTTAACACCGGAAATTTAACTCTGCCTTTGTGAAAGCGCTTCTAATCAGTCAATGCGGATGCTAAAGTGTGCTTGTTTACACCTATAGGTACCAGATTTGTGAGTGCTTCAGCATTTCGTTATATTTAAAAAAAGTGACATTAATTAACGAAAATAATGCTCCCTACTTAATTTGCTCAATTCAGCGTGCGCTGGTCGCACCAAAACATGTTTTCTCGAGTTTGCAGCGCATTTTCTGATTGTTCTTAGTTTAACATGCCTAATAGTTATGAAATTGATGCACTAACCAATTCTGAACATCAAACTTAGACCACACAATAGAATGTAGAGTTGAACATTGCTCTACGCGTACTTTAAACCAAACACCTTAAAGAACACAAGCAACCATAGAAATGAGGGAATAGACGTCGCAAGGGGGCATCGATACAATACAACCTTAATTATCGATGCTGGTCACGTCATTTGAAGCAAGACCGATCAGAAACTTGAATGGCTTCGATCAAGAGTGTCGAGAACGTCATGCTTGAAATTGCTTATCGAATTGTGGAATAAATACTGACACTCAGAGGAAGACTTACAAAAAACAGGAGGAAATAACTGCCACTTAAAACACTATTGTTTTATAGTTCAGCAAGGGTCTTTAAAAAGTGCATAGTATATTAATCACACACATAACACATCCCAAAAAATGAATTACTTTAATATTCATTTACGAGATTAAAATAGAATTACAAACATTCCTGATAAGTAGCGAATTCTCTCACATATGTATGTATGAGAACGCTATTTTTTATACGGACTGATCGAATGCAACGCTTAATCAACCGACACTGAAACGTAAGTTTCTCAAATCCGTTTGTTGATCACGGTTCTTTTACTGGCTGAATTTGAGCAAGCGATTGCCGTTTCTAGACCATAGCTATGGGAGGCACTAAAATGAAGGCACTGTAAAGTGTACCGTGTGGGAGAGGTGTCGTCCAGTCACACGATGTCGTCTTCAGAGGAAGCAGCGATTGTGTCTTTCCTTGCCTGCCGAAATGCGGAGTCCGGGACCGCGGCTGAACATAAACAAGTCGAGAAGTTAAAAAAGGTGAGTGAAATGCGAACTTAACAGGTAATAGTTTAGATAGCCCAATGTCTTATATTATTTTCACTCACAAGATAGAAAGAACTAAATTGAAGAATCATGGTGGTTGGGCTGGGAATCTATTACTTAAAGAGAGCCATTGCGATGGTGGGTAGATGACGTAGCTTCAATAATTATTATTATGCTATTTAACGGGCCAAACTTCAAATACTGCACAAGAAGAATATTGGCAGAAAATTCTGATCCGTGGTATCAAGTTACTCGAATTTTGCAGTTTAGTTGGGGCCATTGGTAAACTCACATTGTATGATTAATTCTTAGTAACAGTACCTTTAGAAGGATCCTGGAGAGGAATCAAACTGACTCAGCACAGAAAACGGTATGGGGTTCCTAAAATTTATTTATCACAACGCTCGCACGCCCAAATATTGACAGAGTTTCAAATAATGAACAACTGTATTGCCGCCCGTTTTGTAAAATGTTTAGTTCAAAACCTATTTTATTGAAACCTGGATAACAATTACCAGAACTGTACAGCGTAAACTCTGTTTGAGAAGCACCAACACCTGACACTATACGAGAGATACTCGGAGCGGCAACGCAAGTTACGACTTTGCAACTCATATGTTCAATTATTTTTAACGTGTGACTCGTTTTAGGTTTATCATAACCATTAAAACATTTTACATTAACGTTTGTATCGGTGCTCAACTTATTCTGACTGCATCCGAGTTTAATCAAAATGCTAGGCTCATTGCTTGACAATCCCCACTCGCAGCTCAGGCCTTCAAATTACACACGTGTTATATGCGCGTGTTAAACACACGTGTTATACCCACGTGCTATATGCGCGTGTTACACTCCCGTGTCCTACCCTTATTCATGCATGTTGTACGTTGTGCTATTGTATACATCACATCCTTACTTGTTGAGCTCGATTTTTTTAAGCCCAGGTATAACAGAGTAAAAAATTTTTTTAATATCCAGGAGCTGTGATGATTTACTTCGTATTTAAAATCAACTGATGTTAATTAGTAGGTAACCATTCAAGACATAATTTAATACACTTACTTTGACTCTAGCATGATACTATAGATTCAGTCTGTGCTTAATCTCAATACGATTACAATCGCAGTAGTAGTAGTAGTAGTAGTAGTAGAGAGCTTGCTAGCGCTTCAGAGGATTACAGTCGCAGATGCAGACTAATGCTGAAACCATATTATAAAAAATGCTTGTCCGGTGCCAATACGAGATACCATGCATCGATACAGATGCCGAGCACACACGCAGTTAACTGTACATGAATAATGAAGCTTGCTGGAAATCGGCCTTATTTTTGCGACCCATACAATAGTGAAATCCCGATCACTTCTAAAGCTATTTGGTTCGATTGCCTATCTGGGTCTGGCTAGCAGTTGAGCTAAAAGAGCTACCTTATTTTTCCCTGTTCTAGAGGCGTTTGACGGTGTTTTTCTAAAAAAATGTATTGCTGAATATGGCTGTGCTCCAAAATAAGCAGTAAAAGGAAATTTTTCTTTAATTTTGCTTTTTGACTGTAGCTAGCGTGTCAACAGAAAACTTCAATGGGATGAATACTTCAGGGCCTAAGAGAAAATATCTAGCAAGAGACAACGTGAAACTAAAAATTATAATCACCACTGCTTCCTGAGCAGGAATTCTACGCCCATAAAAAAGGAAGTGAGTTTACATAGCTACCACTGTCAGCGCTAGAAATATCAGATAGTTCTCGACGACTTCACAATCAGTTTGAGTGAACTGATAGCACTCAGTTGTGATTTATTTCTCTGTTTCATGGCTTTCAGGGTTCTCTTAAAGGACGTCTAGATAATATCTTTAAGCTGCTTCATCCCTGAAATCCTCTCTCTTCTTGATATCTGCCATCTTTTCCTGTAGGAAGTGCGCCGTTCAAGTCGTACGTTATCAGTGTTAAGTCGAAGGGTGTAAATAATAGAAGTGTTAGGAAGAAACTAGGAGGGTTATCATCAGCGAAGGAAGATCAGATACATGCACTGAAGAGCAGAAAATTACGTTCTGAGGAGCAGGGAATCGCTCACTGTGTTGTACGAAGTGGCTCACCCCGCAGTGTAGGAATTACACGCGTCAGCTCGGAACTGTTCTTCGGTGCTTAAAATTAAACGCTGTTTACAAAATGGAATTTCTTCGCTTCAACACACGTAACACGAGTTCTTCATCGCTTCAAAAGGTTTGATTCGAAATGGTGCAAATTTTTACGGTATTTTTATGGAAGAATTTTTTTAAGTAAAGGTTGCGAAGATATGCCGTGGAAGTTGACTTTTCCAATGATGTGTAACTCTGAGACTCCACGTTTAAGAGCGCTGGCGACAAACACTATTTCAAATGGCCTTGCGTTACCTAAATGTATGCTCAACATTATATAGTTAGCGGCTTGGCTAGCGAAAGCTCTGAGGTCAGTGTGTTACTTGCTGAGAAAATTTCAATAGGTCTACTACATAGAATGAAAATGATTTCTAGGTGCTCGCACACTCTAATGCTTCTGTTATTTGCTAAAGCTTTCCGGTCTCACATGATGACGGTGATTTTTAGCGGAGAATTTCCTAATATAAATACTTCCATGTCGCCATATTTCAATCTTATAAATGACTCTGAATCCTGTATACCGCGATGCTGGAGATTAGGAAGTCTGTTTACAATTTAGTATTAATTAATTCAATAGAAGTAAAGTAATTTTTTAAATTTTCATGACTTCCTCAACAGGTTTCACTTATATTTATTTTACGCATGAATTTAATCACTTCCCCTCTTGCCTATCTTCCTGCAATTGTTTCCAAAACTATGCAATTTCCGTACATTTTCGCGTTTATTGCGAATATGTACGTCTTAATTCCTCATAACAAAAATACCGTTATAAGGGAGCGCAGCAATGAGCTTTCAGCTCAATTTGCGGCCTGGTAATCAGTTGACTCCCCATACACGAGATGCGTCACATTTAGCACAGATACTCGGGATGTGCAGGGTTACAAGATTAGCCTTTTTCTAGGCAATAGGGCAACTTTTACGTTTTTTCAAGCATAATTTGGACGTAACTAACACTCAGCAGGTTGTAGCCGTGCAGAGGTGCCGTACGCTGAGTGCTCTTCATGCTGAAATTTTACTAGGAAATTATAACTGCCCATGCTTAAATTTTACTAGGGAATTGTAACTGTTCATGCTGAAACTATACTATGAAATTGTTATTTTTCACCATAGTTGCAATAAAAATACCTTATGACAACTCTGAGGCCTGGAGACGTACGTTGAGTTACCGCAAAAGCTGCCACAGCGGAGACTTCATTCCAGTCACGCATGCCCTGCATTGCTACCTAAGAGGTGCAGCTGCTCTTACGGTCCCTTGCATTGCTCTGCGTGACACGCAATTCAATGTAGAGTGTGGGGCCGTGTGTTTGCGTGCCTTGCATCTAAATGGACTCCTGTACAAGATAGGTTCAAGATCAGTTAGCTAAAGTGGTATTCTTCCATGAATTCTAATATTTTATTTTATATCGGAAAATTTGTGTTGAAAGTAGAAAACATTCCCAGGAGTGTTTTTTCCAGGAATTTGACTAAATCATATTCAGGAAAGTGGATTCTATTTGTCGGTAGTAGAATGGTTTTACTCCCTTGTATGGTTATTGTTGTTCGACAAGAATATTAATTCAACGACAGCACAAGTGTGACGGCTTCCGTGTCCCACAAATCTTGCTCCATTTTGCGGTAATTATTTTGAAAACCCTACCGAATTTTCTGTGAGTTATGAATGTACTAAAAAGCCCTAGATCATCATGGAAGGTATAATCTTTGTAATTCGTGCACACGCCTCCACATACTAAAACGGAAAAATTTAATTTAGAACTCGCAAATTTTTTAGTTGCCGCTAGGCCCGTAAGTTAATAAGTTTTTGCGGGAAAATATGTTGTGAAAGCCGTAAAAATTTGCAGCTTGTATGCATGTGTGTATTCTTTTGTTCTCGGGAGCTGCTTACTGGATGTGCAATGATCACCACGACTGTAGATAATTAAGAAAATTCGTCGCTGTTGCTGCTCATAACTCATTCTTGCTCAAGCGAGGAGGTGTGAATTATTCTTGTACTGCGAGTAAAGTAGAGAACAATGTAATGTTTATTTTGTTATGCAGTCCAGCGCTTGTTGTCTTGTACTGCTTTGAGGGTCTAGCTTACGATTAATAGTCAATGTCTTGATGGTAACATTACGATATTTAAATCGAGAGCAACTCATAACCACCAAATAGCAACCAGCTCTCGGATATAATTCTATTAAGCTTGCCAAGAAATAACTGTAATAAACATGTCTGCCAGGGCAGATGTTGAGCTGTTGTACTGTATTGAGGGTCTTGCTTAAGATTAAAGTCTTGATTGTGATGGTAGGTAGCGTTACGATATTTTCATCGTGAGAAATTCATATGCCCATGCACCAGATAGCAACTAGCTCTTGGGCTTTATTCAACCAAGCATGCCAATAAACAACTATAATGAAGGTGTCTACGAGGCCCAATGTTGACGCGCTGTCGTACGTTGCAGTCGCTGGTGCGTCACCGGTCCAGCCTCGAGGTGCTGTCGGGATGGCACTGGCAGGAGTCGCGCGTGCTTATGTTCTACACGGGGGGCACCATCGGCATGACCATGAATGCCAGGGGCAGTGAGTGCATGTCGAGTTGTTTTATTATCCGTGCCTGGAACGTGTCTACTGATGAGTAAACATCGAGTCAAAAATAAACCATTTTGAGTACTAGTTTTTTCCCAGTTCAACAGAATCTTTGTGCGTGTAAATTCATTCCTAAAATGGCATTTTCGTTTTTCTATGCCTAAATATTAAACACTATTTTGGATAATAAATGACAACGTCTCGCAGCTTATCTCAGTAGCAGAACCTAATGGTTTGCCAGCTGTTGGCAAATACATATAAATAAAATTCATTTCTTTGTCACTTAGCTTGCATTTTCATCGTTGAGGTAGCGAGTAATATTTAGATTTGTTCATACATTCATGACGATGACATGACGATGATGTTTTAGACTCATTAACAAATTGTCAGTCTCAATTTTTCGCCAGAAAATCTATGAATTTATCCACCCAATGGAGAAACTATACTTAGGTGATAAAGCCGGAGAAGAACCTGCTAAAAAGTTAGATTGGGTCTGGAATGCACGGTAAACATCTTATACATTTTAAAAAATTCCCCTTATTTTACCCCGACAAAATATTACAGTATTCCACCAAATGCTTGAAGCACGTTTAACGCAATCGTGTTTTGCCAGAGCTGGTGCCGACCCCCGGCGAGCTGGAGGCGCGCATCAGGAAGTATCCCCACATGCACGACGAGGAGTACGCCAAGGAGCGCTTCAGCCTCCTGCGCAGCCCTCCCCTCGTGCTCCCGTCAGTTGGGTCCCTGCTTGCTTAAACACGTTCACTGCGTTTTTGTACTTGTTACGTTAGGTTAGATTGTAACAAGTAGAATTGGGTTGACTACGTTTTTGTAGTTGTTGCGGTTAGGTTGTGAGAAGTAGAATTGGGTTGACTACGTTTTTGTAGTTGTTGCGGTTAGGTTGTGAGAAGTAGAATTGGGTTGACTACGTTTTTGTAGTTGTTGCGGTTAGGTTGTGAGAAGCAGAATTGGGTTGAATTCATTTTAGTAGTTGTTGCGGTTAGGTTGTGAGAGGCAGAATGGAGTTGACTACGTTTTCGTAGTTGTTCCCGCTAGGTTGTACGAAGCAGAATTGAGTTGACTACGTCTTAGTAGTTGTTATGGTTGCTTTGGTGAGGTTGTGAGAAGCAGAATTGAGAAATCGACTTTAAGCTCGAATACATTTCTATCCTCTCTATGAAATATGACGAAAAAATTGCGCGATAACAGTTTACCTCGTATGATGATATTCTTTTTTAAGAAAATCATGAAATGTATAAAATACTATTATATCGGTACGTGAATGAGTAATTTCCCTAGTGGTACACATATGTCCCAATACGCAGTCAAGGTGTTAATTCCATGCCTTTGTTTCTGTTTCAGTTTACACAATGATATATTTCTTAAGCCTTACTAGGACAGCTGCACATTCCCGTACAGTACTACTTCATCGATTAATTCCGTCGCTTGTTGGCATTGCAGTCTAGCTATGGATATAGTTTTCAGGTCTCACTAGAATTGCTGCTCATCACCCTGCTATGATCCCAATAGTTATGGCCCTGTAGAATTAGATCGCGTATCTCACGTTGCAGTCTACTCAACTATATAAGTCCGAGTTCTTTCTAGGTTTGGTGTACAGTTCTCATCTCACACGAAGTTCCAGGTAACTGTTGAGTGTCTAATCAAGTTTCTGCCTGCTAAGTTCCACCCCCGTTTTTGGTTCAGGTTAAAGGCTAATTTGTAGTTCCTAACGTCGTTGCCTCCATTCACAATTGGTTAAATCCCGTTTAATCTGTCCTACCTGTTATTCTAAAGTACCTGTTATTCTAATTTTGTTGCCTGTTATTCTACCTGTTATTCTAATCTTCAACTAAAACGGGATTTCAGAGTTTAACGAACTCTGTGCTTCGGTACGCTGGCTCCGAGCTAAAAAATAGCGCAAATAAGATTTTCAAACGTTCCGACTAAAACATCCCTGCTAATAATAGTAACGGTAAATCACGTAGTGGTTTCATCATAAATTTTTGTGCCTGTCGTGTTGACTTTCGATTAATAATTCATACGTAATATGATTTCGTTTATGCTATTTCCTTCGTTATTCATGTTTTTGACTTTGAAATATGTTTCAAAGAAAGGAAGTCCGTCATCATCGTATAATATCAGGAGTGAAAGTTTGAAACAAAATTAGTGGATGTAGTTGAAGTTAAATTTTTACCTAATTTATTTTCCATGCCAATAAAAAGTAACAATTTCTTCTAATTAATGAATATGAAGGTAACATCTTTAAAAATATTTTTTATGAGGAAAATGTATTTGAAAATAAAGCGCGCTAAAAGTTGATATATTTTGTGAATGTGATTTTTTCAGCTTTAAGATTTTCACTGATCTTTTGAACAATTTATGAAAACGTTATGAGCATTAACGAACGTTTCTGCGACTGAAAATAATGACTACATAAATGTGAATGAATTTTCCAGAGACCACGTACATACTATGACTACTCTATAAAACCAATCAAATGTTTCACTGAGTACAGTTTATGAATACTTCGTGAACACAAAGGAATGTTCGCGTGACTACTTCATGGAAATGAAAGAATCTTCGAATGACTAATTTATGGGCATAAAAAATGTTCGAGTGACTACTTCATAAACACAAATGGATGTTCGCGTGACTATTTCATGAAAATTAAGGAACGTCCGGGTGACTACTTCACAATATAAAGGAATATACACGTGACTACTTCATAAACATAAAGGATTATTCGGGTGACTAAAGAGTCTGAATTGCAGGGACTGTCGCGAGAAGCGCCGTGTTGTGTACTGGGTGTACGAGTACGCGCCGCTGCTGGACTCCTCCAACATGACCATGGAAGACTGGATCCGCATCGCGCAGGACATCAGGGTGAGTTCCGAACCTGGCAGGAGGTGGAGGTTTGCTAGAGCTGCTCAGTGACTGCCAGTGGGCACCATTGCAGGTTCCATCACCTAAGTGGTGGAAGCCATTGTAGGTGATGGAAGTCAGTGCAGGTGATGGAAGTTCGCTAGAGCTGCTCAGGCACCATTGCAAGTGATGGAAGTCAGTGCAGGTGGTGGAAGTTCACTAGAGCTGCTCAGGCACCACTGCAGGTGATGGAAGTCAGTGCAGGTGGTGGAAGTTCGCTAGAGCTGCTCAGGCACCACTGCAGGTGATGGAAGTCAGTGCAGGTGGTGGAAGTTCGCTAGAGCTGCTCAGGCACCATTGCAGGTGATGGAAGTCAGTGCATGCGATGGAAGTTCGCTAGAGCTGCCAAGTGACTGGCAGTAGGCACCATTGCAGTGCAGAAGTTTAATTCTAAGTTAATGAAATGAAAGGTTGCGATGGGACCACTTAGCAGGTCTGCCAACTCATCAACTCATAGAAACAAGAATGATATTGTGGAATAGGTGAAGTTAAAATAGGGAACAGGAAATAAATGTAGAAATCGGATCTATTTTCGGTCTCATATAATGAGGAATTGGTTGAGCTGCTAGATATACTCGACCATCTACTAACAATGGTGAGGTACAAGTTGACGTTAGGAAAAATTATTATAGAGCACATAGTACGTTGATGCACAAAGTGCACCGAGCGCGGTACTGCGCACTCGTCTAATTTCCCTTTATAAGGCTGATCAGCCATTTATAATTTTGAAGAATTACAACGATTTAAGTTAATTAAGACTAAAGTCCACTCTCTAGGCTAAGATCCACTCTAATCAGAGAGGCCAATTTTTGCCTTAGAAACGTAAAAAACCTCTTCAGAATACAGAGCCCCCAATTTCTAAGATAAGTTGTGCCCAGTGTCTGACAAGATACAATCAACAATCGGTGTATCCTAAGTCATAACAGGTTTAAAATTCTAACTCAAAACAGACATTGATGCCAATGATATAGAGCATGTGAAATTTTCGTTATAGTTTTTTCATTTTAGTTACATAGGAGGCAGATGTAAAATGATAAAATAAATTTGAGCCAAGCGCAATAATACAGAAAAGTTTAACAGTTTTCTATCCATGACTTTCTCAGGTGACGTACGAAGATTTCGACGGATTCGTCGTACTGCACGGAACAGACACGCTCTCTTACACAGCAGCGGCGTTGTCCTTCATGCTCGAGAACCTCGGCAAGCCTGTCGTCATTACAGGCTCTCAGGTGAAGTTCCATTTTATTCCTTCACTGCAGGGTGTGTTGAATGTGACACATACCCAATTTTTCTGTATGCTAGAAATAATTAAATGAGAGAAGTGCATTTCTGCGGTTTGCACCGCCAATGAGACATCCTATACATAAATTGAACGCGTGTGATCCGTGTTCGATACACTCCTCAAGCGGTAGAGTTCAGTTTGGACGCCGTTACTGACGAGTGCATTTCCAAATACCCAAAAATAATTCATGCAGTGAAGGGTTAAACTTTACGATTGTTCGCATCTTAATTTTGTATTTATGCGTGCGTATGCTCATGTAACATCTCGTCTCAAATTCTGGGAATATTCATAATAATAAACTCAGTTAACGACCACCTCGTTCATAGACTATTTAGTTGTTGCTGTGGCACTGCTAACAAAGTCGTGCGATGTTAGTCTGTTCATAAACTAAGTTTTAGGCAATTGCATTTGTATATTCCCATCAAACAACTACCATCTTTCTTCGGTGGAAAAATGACCTAGCTTTTGAATTTATCCGGCATAAAATAATTCGGATCTTTTCCAGGTAAGCCTCGCCACTGATGCAACACAAAAGTTCACCGACTTGTAACTTTTGAAGTCGATAGGTGCATTATTTTGAAAGTTGCAAGTGGGTGAACTTAAGTGTTGCATTAGTGGCGGGGCTTGTCTTGAATAGATCTGAAAATGCTTGGAATATTCGTAGTCTCTCTACTCGTGCCCCAATAATGTGGTCTTCTTTGTGCAGATTCCTCTTTTCGAGACTCGCAGCGACGGACGAGACAACTTCATCGGGTCTGTGATCATGGCGGGCAGCTACAACATCCCCGAGGTGACTGTGTTCTTCAACAACAAGCTGTACAGGGGCAACCGCACCACCAAAGTGTCCACTGGTCGCCTCAGTGCGTTCGACTCGCCTAATTTTCCTGCCCTCGCGTCCGCCGGCATTTCTATCAATGGTACGTCATTTTGGTGCATACCTCTCATGCAGAATTACTAAGGGTTTGAATATACATAGAGTTGGGTGATAGTTGAGATGTTAACTGAGGGACGAACGAAGCATTTATTTTACACCGTAAAAATTTATTTACTTCGAAATATTTTTCTGAACTTGATTTCAGGTTGAAATCGTGTAATGATAGCATTGTAGTGTTACTATTCTTATTACTTGTAAATCATTTAGGAGTGCCACTAATTCCTGAGACTCAGTTACCTAAATTCACATCAGTTTTGGTTTTGTTGAGTAGGTAATTTCTCTCCTTTCTTTTCCCTTCTTGAAATATTCATCAATTATATCTTCTTTGGGCAGTTGAGTATCGAAACATCTTCCGTTCGACGGTGCTCTCGAAATTCTCGGTGTTTTCTAAACTGGATCCCAACGTCGGGCTGCTGAGAATCTTTCCGTCGATATCGACGGAGAGCGTGAAGGCGTTCCTCAACCCCGTGAAGGGAGCGGTGCTGCAGACGTACGGGTCAGGCAACATCCCTAGCAACAGGACGGACGTGGTAGAGGTGCTGCAGGAAGCTGCGGACAGGGGGGTGCTCATCGTCAACATCACGCAGTGCATGCACGGCGGGGTCGAGCCTATATATGAGACGGGAGAGGTGCGTGTCAAGCTCCGCACAGCTCTGAGCTGCCAAAACCGTCAACGGTAACTTTAGTTAATAGCATTTGTCATCTGACTAAGGGTTGATTCTTGTATTATGTCTCATCTTATATGAACCGTAACTAATACTGTTGAAAATATTCTCAGTTTTGGAACTAATACCATCTTGGATCCAAGTTCTGAATGATTAAGAATAAACTGCAACTTTACTTTGTAGAAGGAATCTCAAGGACCTTCGTAGATTCAACACTAGGGTCACTGAAGCATTAAAAATATGTACTATTTGGAACACACTGATTTCTCGCAATTTTTTCCACATCCATAAAAACAATTTAATTAACTTGATGGCGATGGTCGCAAATAAAATCGTTGAGGGAACCCTTCAGGTGTGCTAAATCGTTGAAATTGTCCGGTTTTTAATACTTCAGAGTTCATTGCAGTTTGCAGCACAATACATGTAGCTTCTTCACTGGTTGCTTGACATAATGTCGTTTGAATTTACATTTAAGACGTTGTGAAAATATTTTCAATAAACTTTCGCCCAAACAGCAGGCGATACATCGCATTTTTTGCTATGCACCTGCAAGTCGCGGTGACTCAGGAGGAAGTACAAGACAGTAATCTTCAACGGTGACAGGAATGCTTCTTCTTGGGCGAGAAACATTAATGAATGATTCCAAGGGATTTTTAAATTCTTTTTTCAGCTATCTGAGGACAACAGTTATCGGTCATTGGTCATTCTTGACATAATGCTATTTGAAGTAAAATTGTCTGAGTCATTTAGAAACCGGTATCATCCGTTTTATAATGTTGGGTTATGTTTTTAGAGATGTTGCTTTAGAATCTTCCTGTGAATGCTTGATATCCATACTCATAACTGCAAATGGTTTGCACAGCCCCATCAAAATCATAATCCTACGAAATCATGCGACAAGTGTCAAAATCTTTTAAAGAGATTTGTTAGTTAGATAGTTAAAAAATATAGGTCAGGAAAACTACGCCAGATCACAAAATCTTCACTCATTAGCCAAAGTATATAAAGCCTATCAACAAATTTAGCATTATAGTAACAGGTAAAGTTTTTTTTTACTCTGAGATCATTGCTTTGTTGAAAACTGTCAGTTGTATTGCTCCGACGCATTAATTTCATTGATGCATTTCTCTTGGTAAAAACATTTTGATTGCTCAACCCGTCGACGCACGGTGGGGTTAAAATGGCCCCAACAGAATTTAAAACTCAAATAACTGTAGGTTTCATCCATATACTCTATTTAAACATGTCTTTGTGACTTTTCCCAAATAACTAAAACTGATTAACCTTTATGTGCTTTGTTACCTTAATAAAAAGGTCGGGGGTCAAATTGACCCCTCGGTATAAGTTTGTTTGAAATTATATCTTACATCCACGGCTTAATGGGTAAAATTTTGATAAGTTTGGTTGTTGCGGCAGGCACTGCAGACCGCCGGCGTGGTCATGGGTCTCGACATGACTCCGGAGGCCGCGCTGGCTAAACTCAGCTACGTCCTCGCTAAAGATTTCGATTTCGAAACGAAGAAAAAGGTATTGAAAATTAATTTCTCCCTTCATGTGGTTTGAACCAGGATTTCGAGGTTTTGCAGTTTCTTTGTTCTTATTTCGTTCTTTGTATGCGCATGAACTGGCTAGGAGCAGTTATAGTATTTTACCCGTTCTAAACTGGAAGGGATTTCTCATATAATTTCAATGCCGAAAGCAGATTACCATAGAAATATCCCAATGAAGATCCTTGAGAAGAACTAAGCCAAATCGCTGCTTAAATGGCAGCATTTATACTCTTGAGTTTTCAGTGTCTGACATAGCCTATACAGCAACGTTGAAGTTCCTCGAGTTTGATTTAATCAACGTGAAATTCTGGCGGAATACCAACTCGTGCAGATGATGGAAAGTAACCTGACGTCACATCCATTAACGTTGAAGTTCCTTGAGAACGATTTAATGAACGATCCAATAACGTTGGAGTTCCTTGAGAACGATTTAATGAACGATCCAATAACGTTGGAGTTCCTTGAGAACGATTTAATGAACGATCCAATAACGTTGGAGTTCCTTGAGAACGCCTGAATCAACGTAAACTTCTGACGCAACCCCACCTCGTGCAGATGATGAAGAGCAACCTGAGGGGCGAGATGACGGTGGTGTCGCCGCACGAGGAAGCGGGCGCTGAGGAGGACAAGTCTGTGGACGACATCATCACGCGCATCGCCCATGCCCTGGAGATGGCCTCCCTCGAGGACCAGGCCCACCTCCAGGAGGTGCTCATCCCGACGCTCTTCATGAACGCCGTCGTCACCTCTGATCTCAAGAGGATGGATTGTTTGTGCGACCACGTAAGTATAAAATGCGCTTCTGGAGGTTGTTCATGTTGAAATATTGTGTTTCCAGGGACTGAACTAATATACGTTCTTATTCACCGTAATGAGTATTGGTTGATCGTCCGTAAACCTCTGGAGAAAGTTAGCAAATGACGTTAATTGCTTGAAGAAATTTTATAGCTGGGGACACTGATCGACACATGAGATGGCTGTATTCATTGGTTTTGCGAGCAATTTTTTGTCAGAGTTGGATGTGTTTTTATTTTTGAGCAGTGCCATGGCACAAAGCATTGGTAGAATGATCTATTTATTTGAAGTTCATTACGTGTTAAAATTCTCAGCAAATTGCTTATCATTTTACTAAATCACACTATAGTATCACACTATAGTGATCACACTATAGTCAGACAGTCTAATTTGACCCACAACTTTAGGAAGGACTTGCTGCTGCATGAACTGGAACAGAAAACAGCATTGAAGAATCAGTTGGAACCTGCACTCAAAAATGCCATTCAGAATTTTCATTCTTCCGCCCATGAAGAAGTTTTACCTCTATTCGAAGAAGCTGTGCAGTTCACAAGAGATCGTGAAAATGAAAAAAATTTGGCAGCAGTCTCCCGTAAGCTGAATAAACTAGTGTGATACCATAGTGTGATTTAGTAAAATGATAAGCAATTTGCTGAGAATTTTAACACGTAATGAACTTCAAATATATCGTGATGCTGAGAAATTATTAAAGAAACTTTCAATGTAGAATGATCGTAACGCCAAAAATTGGGAAAGCACTTTCTGCCTTAAATTGTTTTCCGATGAATTGTGAAGCTTATTATCTTCACATTTAAGTTGTCTCTGACTCCCCAAGTTCCTGACATGGTCTGCAACGTCCACAATTAAAAGAGGCGATGCACACTTAGTGACGGAGCGCGCATACTTTAACTCATTCAGACTTTATGTGAAACAAAACACGGGTGTGAAGTGAGTCTCAGGGGACATAAAATGGGTGGGGGAGGACATACTGCACTCATCGTACTCATTGAATGAAGCTCATCAGAAGTTGACATTATTTTTCAAGACATATATTTTTCTTAGTCACAGGACGTAGAAAAACCTGGAATCATGCAGCTTCCCAAAATGCCATTACCCTATAATGAAAAAAAAAATCATAAACCTAATCAACAATGCCTCAGGTTGTCGACATGAACCAAAGAGACCCCATGGGCACAACGTACCTGCACGTGGCTTCGTACGAAGGCTCCTTGGAGGTGGTGGAGTGGCTGCTGCTGCACGGCGCTGTCGTGCACGTCAGAGACGCCAACGGCTGCACGCCCCTGTGGACTGCAGTCACTCGCGACCAGACTAAGGTGGAGATGTTTAGAGGCGGTCACTCGCGACCAGACTAAGGTGGAGATGTTTAGAGGCGGTCACTCGCGACCAGACTGAGGTGGGGATGTTTAGAGGCGGTCACTCGCGACCAGATTAAGGTGGGGACGTTTAGAGGCGGTCACTCGCGACCAGACTATGGTGGGAATGTTTAGAGGCGGTCACTCGCGACCTGACTAAGCCGGGCACGCTCACAGGCAAGTATCAGCCACTTGAGCTTGAGATCAAATCTCTTGAGCAAGGTCAAAGCGAATTCGTTAAAAATTCCACATCGACAACTCGTCAGTATAATGAGCTGAGGCTACCCAGCTCATGAATTCTTAATCACACATGATCCAGTCTCATTTTCTAGCTGCTGAGTGAATATTCTGAATGAAATTTGCTTACCGAAATGCTCAATGCATTCACTCCTACCCTCATATTCATGAAGACTCGTGTTGTACTTCAAAGATCGGGGGTTTGAACACGCCCGAATAAAAACTTTTCGAGGTCATTGATCATTCTGCTCGTATATTTGTAGAGCTTAGGCGTCCATTATTCAAACATTACTTAGCGGTAGAGCCTTCGTTTCGATTCTCATTTCACCAAACTGGTATTATGGTATTATGGTATTATAATAAACACCGTTGCTTACGCGTTTTTTTATTTATTTTGAGCCAATAAAAGAAAGATGTCGTTTTATTTAGGTTAGAGACGCTATTGTCACAGCATTATAACAAGTGTGGTTTTCCTCTCTTTGGAACACCTGTGTTGCGACTGATGAGGCTCGACATAACTTAGAACTAATCTTTAATGTGGGCAGGTATTCGACCTATACCAGCGTGGTTTTTCTTTCTTTGGAACACCTTTGTCGTGGCTAAGAAGGCTTGACATGATTAAGGACGCTCTTATGAAAGCATTGTGCGTAGTTTTCCTCTCTTTGGAACAATTTTGTTGGGGCCAAGGAAGCTTGACATAACTGTAAACTAATCCCTAATGTGGGCAGGTAATCGACTTGATGGTGCAGACGGGGGCTCACCTCATGGAGCTGCCCACCAAGATCGGGGAGGAGCTCGTGTCGTCAGCTGCAACCAACAACGTCAGGAGGATCAGGTCCTTCGTCAGGGCCGGTGCTGACATCGACCAGCCTGACGCCCTGGGCAGGACAGCTCTGCATGCCGTGAGATTTCTCTTTTGTACTGTCCATTGGAACAGTTCTTGTGCGACCTTCATTTGAACGGTTCTTGTGTGATTACCATTGGAACGGTTCGTGTG
>JACJUY010002260.1:0-38661 GCA_014220935.1 Platorchestia sp. MABIK | reverse complement strand
AAGGTTCTTGTGTGTTGTCCGTTGGAACAATGAGTTAAATCTTTCCAATAGTTTACTTTTAATCACAAAGTTTGAAGGTCTGTTTGCAATTTGTGTGTTGAAGAGACCTTTAAAATTAATATTTAATTCAATATGCAATACTATGTAATACGTTTCCACGACATGTTTGAGTGGCTTTAGGACAATTTAATGATTAAAGATAAGTCGCAACACAGCAGACGATGCACGAAGAAATCATTTTATTTAAATTTTTATGTATGAGTTTGATCTTTCGGTTCACGATATGATCACCATCTCTAAACTAATGCTTCATGTAATTTTTAAATCTGCAGAGTCCCTTGAGATTTTGAGTTTCTTCTTAACACCTGCATTTTATTTACTTATTTTATTTGATGTGAAATTAAAATAGTCCTTCAAGCTTACAGTACAACATTGGCTTGGGTTATACATCCATTGGTTCGCGAAAGGTTTTCTCAACAGTTGTTTGAAATAGAATACCATTGACAGATGGAACATTTCATTAATTTACTACAATGATGCCACCCTTGATCTGGTGTCCAATATTTTAGGTTACCCCACGCAATACAAATACGGCGGTAGACTCTAAGCTAATTCTTCGATAATCGTAAATTACGCTTTTGACACCCAGTTCAAAATCCCGTGGATGTGTCATCGCCGCATCAATTCAAAGAGATGTGCTATCACTCACTACTGAGCTACATTCTACACACACACTTCTGTGATCTTATTATCGCTCCACATTTAGGCATAGCATGAGTAACAATGGGCGTAAATTTTCAAAAAGCGCACGCCTTACACCGCACAGCGATAGTTCCAAATCTGAGCCGCTCTCAGCTGTCCAGTACCACCGCCATTTAGTTCGCTAGTTCAATGTGACAACTGTGTCACGAGCTTAATTCACAGCGACTCAGTGACAGTTAAAACTTCCCATAATTAAAAAAAATTTTCACTTATTTGTATGTGTGTGTGTGAATGGAGGGGGTCGATGTAAATACAAATATCCTATGAAGAGGTCGACGGATAAAAAAGTTTGCGCACCCCTGCCCTAAACGATGGAAAACACTTGTGCAGGCGTGCATCTCGGGAGCGAAGAAGGCAGTGAAGCTGCTGCTGGAGAGCGGTGCGAGTGTGTCGCGGCCTGACAAAACCAACATGACAGCGTCGATGCTAGCGCGGGCTGCTGGCCACCAGGACGTGGCTGCTCTTTGCGAGGACCACAGCCAGTGAGGCTTGCATCCAATCAGCAAGAACCCAGTTGTGAAGCGCCGTCGTCATGTGTGCGTGTTAGCGCAGTAACAAACATCGGCATCTAAGGATGCTCTATTTCCAATCAAGCCTGATACATATCATCTTGTGTATTGATTTTTCAAATGCCTTATAACTAACATTATATATAGAACACCATGAAGGTTTCCCTCGTAAAGCCGGTACCCATTTCCGACACCTGGGTTGAGTGAGGAATTGTGCTTGAGTTTTCCCTTACACCCAACGGGGAAATCGCTGCGCAGCGCCGGGATTCGAACCCTCGACACCTTCATGGAAGGGCGATGCCAGAACCACTGTGCAACGGCGAGCACTTTTCATAGTGCAGTACGGCGGCGTAGGCATCTATTATGGTAAAGAGGACATTTGCAGCCTCTGCGCTGTCAGCTAAGTCAATGACGCACTGTCTGTCCGTGTTCTGCCTAAACACGGCGGCGATTTTCAACGGGAATGCATTCAGTCTCGCGTGCTTGCCAGCAAGGCAATGCTTACTTTTCAAGTTATGGATGTGTATTCCTGACTCGAGTTTCGCTGCTTTCTATGAATGATTCACAAGCAACAACATCGCCCTCAAGAAACATCATGGGTAAATAGTATCTTAGGGAATGAGGTAGCCAATACTTCAAAGTGTTTGAGGTAATGTTTTTTAGTTTCAACGTTCCATGTTCCCATTTTCCTACTGTGATTTAAATAATTTATTTAACTTCATGAACTTGATCGCATTTTACACTTCTGGCAACAGAGGGAAGAGCGTCAAAAGTTTTTTTGGCTAGTGTTGAAGATGCATGGTGAACATCGACTGTCACATTAGTTATTGGATTAGCGCGAGTCAGGTAGTGGGGCTTGGACCGCTCTATTGTTTGCACAACGGTGGACAAGAACAAGTTAATATCATGTCACTAGTGCAACTCGCAATTAAGAATTACGTTTTTTAAGCTAGAGCTATATTTTTCATTCGCAAAAACAACTTTTAAAATGAATGTTTAGTTGGAATGCGTCATTTTTATATTCACATTTCCCTATTTTTGGACTAGGTAACATAGGAAAAATGCGAATCAATAAAATTAAATTGCAATTCGGGTACCCAGTTTACAAAACGGAAACAGAGACGGATTTACCAAGCAAGTCACAACGTACCATTATGCAGGTGGATTCAGATACCGCAAACTATGTAGGGGTTGTTTGGACCGCACGAAAGACCTCCATTCCATGGCCGCTTGAAAGCTCTGTCACTCATTACGCGCATGTTTTATATCAGCCCAATGAATTTTCCCACATGGCAATAATTACATTAGAATTATTTTGATGCTGGACTTACGAGTGTGTACGATATATTGAGATACTAAGTTAGCTATTTAAAGGGTATAAATATATATACTGAATATCATTTCGCCTTCTGATGACTCATCTTGCAGCAACTGTGTCTTTCAAATATTGTACAACATTCCTTTAATCAATTTTAGCACGTTCACTACGTATTGGTTCATATGTGTACCACTTGTTAAATGGCTCCTTACGTACCAGAAACAATGGCTACCATTTCAGTGGTTTCACTTCCTTTATTTAAATTAGACCATGGCGTACAAGTTACAATGTTATCGTGTAATTATGTTTTTCCCCGCTTGCTAGAAAAGATAAGAATGTAATAAAGCCTTAAAGATGGCTTTTCAATTCTGTTGCTTTCAACTTGACGTAGGAAACGTAGTAAACGTGTTAAATACCATGCGTTACATTTTCTTGTTGCAAGATTTTCCTGCACTAATAGTACAACTTTTCGAGCTTTATCCATCATTTTCAGATGGCCAAAAAATTAAATCAACTTGGAAACTGAATTGTCATTTGCCAAATTTTTTCAGCATTTTCTCATCGTGTACATCTACTTTTAATTAATTTCGTAGTCAGATTTTTGAATACTACTACGTTCAAAAAGTTGTGGTCTAGAGACCAGCATGCTCTACATTCACTTTTGAGAAGCAAATGTACGACTGCCCGCTGAGTTTTGGTTAGTGTGGTGCGATTCATTGTAACGCATCACAGAATACTTTAATATATTTATAATTTTGTATCATCGTGTCGTCGGGGAAATTACTCATGCTTAGTAGTTAAAATACGAAAACGTATAATTCGGACTAGTAGGGCAATTATGGACATTTTTTTGGTTCTGCCTGCTCAGTCAAATTCCAATAATGATTTCCATTTCCAAAGGTACGAAATAGCATTAGCCGATTGTGTTTATATCTATACAAAATCCAACTTGTGATGTTACGTTGCGTGAGAATATCACAAAAGCCCAATTGAGATACTTGATTGTAAGTTGACTTCAGTCAAATCTATTTTTTTTTTGTCATTTTACGCGCACTTTTCTGAAATGATGTATAAAATTTCATCGTTCGTTCACGTTAGTTTACTGTACCGATTCCTTCAAATAACCGGAACCTATTCTTCTATTCATATCGCATTTCCCCAGCTATTTTTGTGAATAAATTTGTTAAAACTCTGCAATGCTGAATTTTTACCCTTTAATTGACATATGTAGAGGAAAAAGAAAACCAATGCTAAGATGTGCATTGTTTGTTGCAAACGCTTCGGAATATAAGAATTCCATTTTTAGCGCTGAAACATGAAAAAAGAAGAAAGTTAAATGTAAAACACACAGAAAAGGTAATAAAATAAATAAACATACATCTATAAATGCTTAGATCCTGAACCTCATTCAAACCCAAGTAGAACCGACACGTGCCCTCGCTCACTTACACAACCACAAACAAGCACATGCAACACCACATTTATTCATGAAAATCACTCATTTACTCATGAAAACCACACATTTACTCATGAAAACCACACATTTACTCATGAAAACCACACATTTACTCATGAAAACACACATTTACTCATGAAAACCACACATTTACTCATGAAAACCACACATTTACTCATGAAAACCACACATTTACTCATGAAAACACACATTTACTCATGAAAACCACACATTTACTCATGAAAACCTCCCATACACAGACTTGCTCGCTCGCACACACACACACACACACGCATAAACACTCAGGAATATGTTAGCAGGTGGAAGAAATGTACAGTTTGACTGCACTCAAGTCTTTATTTTGGTTGGCTAATGGATGGATATGAATAAACATCACAAAATCCGAAGATCTTTTACAATATTTGCTGTACAGAGAAAAGAGGACCACTTTGCATCAGGAATGCACTGCATACCTTGAAACATCAATAATGACACTTCTCCCGCTCTTTCTAAACGAAACTTTCGTAGGGAACTCTCTGCAATGAATATATGGAGCAGAGGTATTCATAAAGAGGTGATGTTTACTCTTGCCTAGAAATCATTCATTTGAACTAGGCCAAAGAACACGTACATCGGACTCTTGAGGGGTGAAAGGTCATGGAGTCAGATGGATAGATGGATCACAATTTTGATTCTATCGCATTGCTGCCGCTGTCGTGTTTATCAAAGATCTCGTGTTGGTTTCAACTCAGTGAGTGTGTAAGCAGCGATACAAGGAATGGGAGGGGGGTCCGTCATGTTCTGGGGCTGTTCCAACTACACAGAAGTGGGTTCTTTGGTTGAGGTATCCGTCAAACTGTGCCAGCACGGCTTCTTTAAGCTGCTAGAAAACTAAGTCTTGCTATTTGCACGCCTGAATGAAGAAATGGATATATATAAGTGGTTTGCTTTCTGCATATTCGAATTATAAATAAAAGTGCCAAGATACACGTCTTAAATCTCATTATTTATTTCGGAAAGTCATTGAATAAAAAATTTCTGAACGTTTCGACCTCCAGGGTCATTATCAACCTGAAAACAAGTAGAAAAAACTATTAAAAATTCAAATTTACACCAATCACGAAAGAAGAAAGCAAAAACAAACAAACAAAAAACAACATGAACGGAACTAAATTAAAATGTTCAGTATTAAAATTACGTAAGTAGTAGAGGAAAGGCAGATTGCATATCATTTAAAACAGGTTTTTCTTTCAAAATGTGGAGAGATTCTAAAATGCGGAGGTTTATTTGGTTTGATGCAGTGGAAATTACTCTAAAATCACCTAATCTAACAGGAATGTCACACTTCTCTGCATGAGAGCGGACTGAGGAGTGGGAAGGTGTGGAAAGTAACTGATTAGTTCTGAAACTCCTGCCGGCATGCTCTGCAACACGAATACTAAGGGCTCGAGTGGTCGAGCCCACGTACTCAGACGCACACTGTGCGCAACTATATTTGTAAATCACGGATGAGAGCATACCTTTAGGAGTTTTATCTTTATAATTGAAAAATGATCCTATTTTAGACGTATTGACTAATATTAATTTGAAATCAATCTGCGGAAAATGTTTTGACAGAAGAAGGACTAAGTCTTTTTTAAGTTTCTCCGATTGGTGACCGAAGAACGGAAACGAGAGAAAGAGTTCTTTTTTAGGAGCGGTAGGTAAAGAGACATCGGTAAAAAATTTTTTGTTCAAAAAGTTCTTAACACAAGAATCAACTAGTGCTGAAGGAAAGCCATTATTGCTAAAAAATTGAAATTAAATTAATTAAATTTGAATTTTGACTAGTTTTTTTCTACTTGTTTTCAGGTTGATAATGACCCTGGAGGTCGAAACGTTCAGAAAATTTTTTATTCAATGACTTTCCGAAATAAATAATGAGATTTAAGACGTGTCTCTTGGCACTTTTATTTATGAATGAAGAAAAGCTCGTTGCTCTATCTATCTTTCAGGGAGGCAACGGCTGCATGCATCGGGCTACAACTGTCTTTAATTAATCATTTGAAGTATTAAGAGACAATCATTTAGAGAATATCAAACATTTAGATTGGTCAGTTAAGTCTATAGACACTGGCATCTAGGGACAAATTTGTAGAACCCCCTAGAACGACAAGTTAGACGTTGGGAAGATCGTCCATGTACTGTAGCCACACTACGAAATCAGCTCAAGCAAGGGAGGTTCAAAATCGATACAATAGGAAACTTGTACGCTCTGTGCATCGCAGTATTACCGCCATTATTTGTACTCGTGAAATTTTTACACCATATTAGCTGCAGGTGACTAATTTTCTATTCGTCGACCTTGGATGAGAAAAAAGAATTTCCAGCGGAAGTATTGAAATATTTTGTAGGGATTATTTTGTGAAACTATTGCCTATTTTAATCGTCAAAGAGATGATGAAATAAAGTTAGCGACGAAATTAGACACTCTTCCAACAGTGCTAAGCACTATTAGAAATTTTTTAAATCTGAATTCCTAGATGTCTCCAAAATTTTAAAATGTTAAAAACACGTGAAAATGAATATAAAGCATCGTTTTCACAGCGACCGATTTAATTCAATCCCATACCAAGGGATATTTTGTGCCTAGGTTGCTGTTATTGCAACCACCTCCCTTAGACTGAAACTGGCATCATGTTTACACAGACATCACAACGAAGAAGGAATTGCCACTTGGCAGCAACCACCTCCATTAGACTGAAACTAGTATCATGTTTACAAAGACATCACAACGAAGAAGGAATGGCCACTTGGCAGCAACCACCTCCATTAGACTGAAACTAGTATCATGTTTACAAAGACATCACAACGAAGAAGGAATGGCCACTTGGCAGCAACCACCTCCATTAGACTGAAACTGGTATCATGTTTACACAGACATCATAACGAAGAAGGAATGGCCACTTGGCAGCAACCACCTCCATTAGACTGAAACTAGTATCATGTTTACAAAGACATCACAACGAAGAAGGAATTGTCACTTGGCAGCAACCACCTCCATTAGACTGAAACTGGTATCATGTTTACACAGACATCATAACGAAGAAGGAATTGTCACTTGGCAGCAAACTTCACAGAACATATGAAGGGAAAAGTTCAACAAAAAATCTAAGTATTTAAGAGCTGTTTGCAGCACTGTATGATTGAAATCTCTGTATGGTACAGGGTTAACAAATTTAACAAGAACGACGTATGGAACTGAATTTAAAAAACAATCGTACAATGAAAGGTTTCTGCCTTGGAGGTATCTACTCGAGTGATTGTAAGATTTTTAAAAAAATTTTCATGAGGAGATCTCTGAAGAGATTCATTTACCAGAATATGCTAGGAAGTTCCATTGGTGAACACGAGGTGCTATGAATATCTTCATGATCCTCGTTTTGAAGATATCATGGCCTGAACGCCCCAGAGGATTTTACGGTCTAATGGCCTAAATATTTTAAAATAAATTTCGACTATTTTGGGCAAAAATTAAAAATAGCTTGATGAATTTTTCCCCTGTGTTTTGTTAAATTCACTGTTATGTGAGAGTTCTTTCCTAATTCTGCATGATGTCGGTGACGACCTGGTGTCAGCGCCAGTCTAGTGTTATGGTAACAGTTCTACGAGTCCAACATATACTGACATTAAAGGGTTAATTCAGGCACAAGAAAAAACGTTCGTACAGAAAGAGATAATTTATTTTATCAAGTTCAGAAAATCTCATGGAAGCATCCAGATCTATTAAAAAAATTAAATTAAAAATTTTAACGAGTTTTTATAAAAGAATCTGCTTGGATGTGTAGTAGCATCGAAATTGTCAGCCAGCGCTGCGCACTAACGTCGCAAGTTCAATGAGAGTCCAAAGACATCACCAAATTTTAAGAATATTAGCTAAGTACTCGTACACTACAACAGTTTAAATATGAGTGGTTTAGTTGGACGTAGAGTACGACGGACGTCTCTTCAAAAGCCTTAATAACCTTCAGTACGCTTGTATTCTGATAACTCGTTCTCGTACGGAGAAAATTAATTTTGAAAACGAGTGTATGGAATGATGCAATAAAAATTGGACCATTCAAAAAATATTAAGGACAAATGATTTGTCTAATAAAAGATAAAGCTTTTCTCCCAAAAACACATTGCCGACAGTTAAACACTAAGGCAGCTCGTTGCAGGAATTTTTAGAGATGTTTTAGTTTTAAAAAAGACTGGTCATTTAAATACAATTTAACCTTATAATTGCAATTTATTGCATTGCGAGAATTTATTATCCGGTCTCCCATCACCAAACTGGAAAGTGCAAAGTCTACATGAACGTCATTGCACTCAGAGACTTTAACTCATTCCGTTAATGAATGAGATTAGTTTACGTGGATTAAAGTGAACCTTTCCTTTCAACTTCTATGTTTTTCAAATATGTTCTCTCTACGTTCATTTGAAAATGCTGGTATTCACCGATTAAATTAAGCTATTTTAGCCATTACCTCCCACAGGCAAACGCATATAGGAACACATTTTTCTATAAACTTCGGAAATTAAAAAAAACGCTACCAAATTTAAAATACAACAAAGTAATTGAGGTCCCAAATTCTCGGAAAATAATTTCCCAACAAGTTCCGATAGAGAGATTTTTGATAATTGACAAAGCTTACGTCACAGAACACACACACAAAATTCGGGAGCAATTGAAACAAAACACTCGGGGAAATGTGCGTTTCGCATCAAAAAGCTAACACAGCTGCCAAGGACTCAAAACTAGATCGGGAGCCATTGAAACAAAACACTCGTGCAATGTACGTTAGAAGCCCTAGAAGCTAACATGGCTCCTAAATAATGGCTGCCAAGGACGTAAAACTTGAGCACTTTTGTAGGAGTAACAGAGGGCAGGCAGAGTGGTCCCTGTGAGGTCATCCATGCGATGAGCTGAGGGCGCTCCGTCTCCGTCTCCTGATGCTTCTGACTCCTCCCTCGCACCCGCGCCCGTCTACGCCAACCCGCCACCTGCTTGCAACGCTCAGGCGTTAGGCGAGGGGTAAAAGAGCATGTGGTACGTGTACAGCGTGTTCTGTGGTCATGAAAGGGTTCTCATCATTGTTCGCTTATTTCGAGGAGTAGAGCTGTCTTCATCGGTGGAGGCAGCATTACTTCTTACCCTTATCATGACTTTTCCATTTAAATGTCTGCGTGTAATCGTATACAGTCAACTGACGTATCACTCAACTGACGTTTAAATTAAATTGATCGGACTCTGAAACGATCCTAAGCTCATTTTACTTCCAGAAAAAGTGCGCTATCATTCATATATGGTATACAGTATACATTCATTTTCACCAGTTTGTGAAAAACGTCCTCTGTTGCTGAGCTGCTACGCGAATTTCTTCTTTGCAATTTGTCTTTGCATAATTGAGGTTGACTCTAAAAGCTTTGGGTTGCATGTAAAGAATGAAGTTTTT
Organism: Platorchestia sp. MABIK; assembly: GCA_014220935.1. NCBI lineage: Eukaryota > Metazoa > Arthropoda > Malacostraca > Amphipoda > Talitridae > Platorchestia > Platorchestia sp. MABIK. Next base: position 29,139 of record JACJUY010002260.1, on the reverse strand, counting down.
CAGCGACACCGTGAAGTATTATAGTTCAAATGTTCTTCAATCTGCCGCAGACATAGGCAACCAGAAAGTTGACCTCTCACCCCTCTACACTGCAAGCAGAATCTGCGGTTTCGTTCGAACATTTTGTGAGGACTTGAAATACTGTCTTTCGCAATTATTTCAAGCGTTGGATATGAAATAAAAACGCTAGAAATAATAAAATGGGGTAAAAATAACATCCAGCCCTACAAAACTGAGTGATTCAGATCCCCTTCAAAACCACATGCAGGTCTCAAAATTGCCTCAATTTCCTCTGCAGCGATCTCGTACCATAGCTCGAGTGTTCCATATAGAATCGCTGAATAAATATTGCCAGAATTGCGACAAAACGGATGTGTTTATATGTTAACACCAAATAGTCCACGGATTTTAAAACTAACATTTAAGTATCTTCAAACTTGACCTTATGGGAATTTTCTCAAATCTTGAGAACCGTCGTCAACGATCCCTTAAATGACACAAATGATCATCTTGCTATTATAAATTATGAGCATATTTTCAATAAAATCCTGCATCACGCACTTTTCTAAAGCTTATTATCGAAAATTCTACGCGTCCCTTGCCTGTACAGTGTACAATGGAATTTGGAGTGTGAAGCTACATATGAATATATTGATTTAGTACGATTCGTCAACTAGTATTAAAAGTTAAATGAGTAGTTTCTGGTTAGTAATTTGATATTGACAGAAGAAATAAGTAAAACTATTCAATCTGAGAATAATACATTGAATAACCTTTGATCACAGTTGCCTTACCGATCCCCTTATGTAAAAAAGCGTAATGTTCTTTTAGTTCTACTTTAAATCTAATAACAGAAACGATTTGAAAAAAATATTACAGCACATGCACACTAAAGTAACACTCTGTAATCATTCTTTTAATAAGCGAAACTCATATCTAAAATCGTATTTAAAGGCAGTGTTGGCAGCAGTGGAAACAAGCAACTCGAGTAGCTTCATTCAGCCTCTGAGACGACGTGAAATATTGGCTGGAATAAAGAAATATTGGTTGGCTGTAGAGGGTACGCGTGCGAATTTTACGAGCTGAAGGCGATGAACATTACTGGCGTCGCCAGGGCAAGTCTATGAGCTATATAAGGCGTTGAGCTCTCTCTCAAAACCTTCATTCACTCACCTGGCGGCACAGCGTTAACATCTCCCTCTGCAGGACACGGACAGAGAGGCAAACCTGAACTCAATGAGTGAGTACTTAGTGATGTAAATATAACCAATACTTGATGTAACAAAGACAGTGATAATGACGGAGATTGTATCGAAAAGCTTAGATGAGCGGCTCAAGTAGTTTCCATTAAATTTTACCGTCGTCTCTGAATTGGCATTTGAAATTCACTTCATATCTATACTTTGATAATTTTTTCCATGCATTCTAGCTCTTGATCGAATTTTACATCACTCATAATAAGTTTTAAAAACTACGCTGCTCCCACTCGACCAACATTTAATTTCAAGAAAACCCGTAGAGCGAGGTGAACGCTGCCAAATACGTGAGCATTTTTAGAATTTTTCTGTACCTAGATTCAAATTTAAAATCTTTCTTCGTCCCTGAGTCTTGCGAAATTTTCTAATCGAGCTCTAGACTTTTGGGTTTGCTACAACAGTTCTTCGGATGGTTTTCTACATCCTTGACACACATACACTTCAGTGTAGAATCAAGGTGTTGAACGCTAGAAATTGAGGTAAATTTTGTTGATTTGCAAACAAATTAACAGAGGCCTGTAGGTGCATCAGCCCCATCAATAACATGAATAAACTGAGATCATATAAGCCGAGTGGTAGCATTATTTACATCTGGGCTTTTGCGTCTACTCACACGCTTAAAATTTCGAACACGTTGAAAATTTGGCGGGGATATCAGCAGGGCTGCCATTTCATATGTACTTCAAATACCTTACCGCGATAACGGCAGAGGTTATAAGAAAGTATTCTTACCCTGGTATGTAATATTTGGGTTGGTTTTTTGTACTTGGACGCGAGTCGCTGGATAAATAAGGGTGGTGGTAGAATATAAACACTAATTTAAAATACACACCACATAATTGAACTAAATTTTATGTTTTTTACAATTTCTTTTACTGTTTGGCTCATGTCTTACTAATTACCAACTGTACATCATTTTTCAAAAACTTAAAGCATTACTTCTTATTCGTGAGTGGCGAGCTGAGGTCGTGTGTTAAGAATTTTTTTCTCCTCTGAGCAATGTAGTCAAAGAACTCATTGGAAGCTTAGCATTGAATTGGCGTGCTGTGTTTTTGCATCACTTGCAAGTACCATAAAATATTGCGGTTTGCCCTACACTTCTGGTGCTGTACGTAGTGGCCAACCTGTTCCGAGGAGAGCTGTGCGTTGCGCACATCATTGCAGTAGCGCGCTGTGATAGACTACTCTTGTAATATTTAATTTAGCAAATTAAATCGTCAGAAACATTCGTTCACCGCTCGTACGGCATTGAAATGTCCTGCCATATGATTTTCTTCTTTCCGTCTAAACTGTGATTCTTTTGCCTTAAATGATCCTTTATGCGCATTGAAAAATTGTAAGAGCCTTTTTCAGGAGTAAATTATCTTAAACCTGAAATTTATGATGTCTTGGTGAAGTTGTTTTATGCATGTTTAATTTTACAGGAATTTACTGAAGCATTCCGATTGTGTCATTGGTTGAGACGACTGTTGTTGTGTACGCAGCCTTGGTTGTGTTCCTGTTGTGTACGCAGCCTTGGTAGTGTTCCTGTTGTTGTGTACGCAGCCATAACAGTGTTCCTGTTGTTGTGTATGCAGCCATGGTAGTGTTCCTGTTGTGTACGCAGCCTTGGTAGTGTTCCTGTTGTTGTGTACGCAGCCATGGTAGTGTTCCTGTTGTTGTGTACGCAGCCATGGTAGTGTTCCTGTTGTTGTGTACGCAGCCATGGTAGTGTTCCTGTTGTGTATGCAGCCATGATAGTGTTCCTGTTGTTGTGTACGCAGCCATGGTAGTGTTCCTGCTGTTGTGTACGCAGCCTTGGTAGTGTTCCTGTTGCTGTGTACGCAGCCATGGTAGTGTTCCTGTTGCTGTGTACGCAGCCTTGGTAGTGTTCCTGTTGTTGTGTACGAAGCCTTGGTAGTGTTCCTGTTGTGTACGCAGCCTTGGTAGTGTTCCTGTTGTTGTGTACGCAGCCTTGGTAGTGTTCCTGTTGTTGTGTAGGAAGCCTTGAAAGTGTTCCTCTGAAAAGAACATTGAGCGCCAGGTTGATGTTTCTGCTCAATGACCATTTTGGGGAAAAGTATTCTTTGAAGTCTGATATTCGACTATTATTACATCATCATCTGAACAGCTCACACAATGCTCGTCTATATTTGGAAGTAATGAAACGTGTGTTGCTCGCGATGTTTACCTCACAGCTGATCTGTCTTTTTATTGCCTGGTTTCTGAACCTGTGAAATTAGCCAATCAATGCAAGTATCTTCGCGTAGTGTACGAGTTTCTATTCAAATGAGTCGGTCAGAAAATACCTTGCAAAATACATTGCAGTTTTTACAGCAGATAACAGCTTTGGCATGCGGTGTTATTCCATGTTTTATAGAATTAATAATATAAACTTAGATGGATTTGAGTATTTTACCTAAATTATGCTGCAAGAAAAGTGATGCATTTTACAAGTGCGCATTTCAAGCGCTGCAACATTGCTGGCTGCGCTATTGGAGAGTGTTGCTGATAATTTCCTGCTGGAATAAAAGTCTTTTGTTTTTGGTTTCATTCAAAGCGTAACTTGTCTCTGATTTGAATGCAATGCTCTTTTCTAAAACGCTTTTACTCCTCTTACATAATATTTGCTGTGCTTCAGCCTCATTTGATCAGCGCTCCAATAAAAGCCAAACATGTTTAGAGAAATGCTAACTATTGAATTTATGCACCGACAACAGCGCGGCCTTGCCTCACGCTGCGCTCTGAGACAGGAATCCTTGGCCCTTTGAGTACAAAAATCCCAATGGTTTCGCAAAAAATTTTCAGGGGAAAAAGTTATCAGTACCCTGAAATATCAGTGAAATTTCCCTAGTGTATGTGTTTTTATTTATCAAGCAAGCGCCTACTTATTTTTTTTCTAATATGGAAAATTATGAATCTTTAAAGCTCTATGGTTGTATAAAAAAATTGTCGAGATTGAAAATTAGGTTTTCGAATTTTCGAAGAAATCATGCATAGGTTTTTGCCCAAACTTATCAGAAAACGAAAGAAGGTCAGAAAAAATTTGCTCAAGTTAAATTGAAAGGTTATTGAATATGTTGCACGGACCCTGTGGCGTGAACTTAGAGGTAATCAATGGTAATTTACGTGAGCAGGTTTCTGGAATGTCTAAAAAATAATTTCATGAATAATATTAATTTCCCTAATTTTGCTATTCATTTCAAAATATTCCCTCACTAGTTAAATTACTTTAAAATTATGTTAGATGCCCTAAACTGGAAGCACTAGCGATCTCGGCACTAGAGTAACCATCAGTACCCAGCGGGTTAAAGTGTTTACTGCGCAGCTGTACATGAGTGCCACTAAGCATGTTGCTCATTTACGTACCGCTATTTACATGCGCCTTCCAATCATTCCACGATCTTTTTCAATTGGATTATGTCGTAAATGTCTGAATGTGGTATCCCGTAGTTATGTTTTCATGTTTCTTATTAAAAGATAAAAGTGTATTCGATTATTTTTTTCAATTCTGTCGGATCAAGTTGATTTTTAAATTCTGCCACTCACTACATAATCTAACGAACCATGCTAACGTAATCAACACTGTAACGTAAGAGGGCTGTCTACAGCAGCTTCTCTGGAAGGATGATCTCATGCCGTTAGTTTAAAGTGCAGTATCAGTACTAAAACTTTCACTATGTTGATAGTTTAAATTAAATACTTAAAATGCAGTTGTAAAAGTTGAGTGTCTGCGTTTGTTTGATGGAGGATTCATACCTGGATAACTGCTGTAGTTTTGATTCCTGTGTCATTATCTCACGCATCGCACACTTTTTTTAATTCCCGCTAAGAGACAGTAATGCGGTTATACATTATAATCAAAATCAACAAATGTTGTACTTGACTTGCTTTAACTAAGATCCATGAATTCAGTCATTTTTGAAAGACCGTGTTCGCTTGTGCTACGTGTTATAAGAGTTTATTCATCTCTCAGTCCGTCCGCAGTACTTTGAAAATATCTTAAGATTAAGTGCCCAAGCACAGTTACTCGACTCAGCCACTGTGGGCCCGTGAGGTACGTGTCCTCCGCTCGCTCAAAAACAGTTTTCACCTATGAATCTTCGCTTTAAAATGAAAATACTGCCGTCGGTTATAACGACGCGAGTGCTCTAACGATAAAAACAATTCACTTATGATCATACGCTGGAAAATAACGAAATGCTATTTTTCGCGGACTTTAACAGAGCAGGTCAGTTGCCTAATATGTGATTTTCTACTTTAATTAATTGGATGTAAATCGCGCGTCCTCTAAATCCTTATCTTTTCCAATGAGTAAGCTTTAGGTAGAACGTCTTTTAAGTTTAACATTTTCACAACTGCTCTACCAATTCGAATGCAGAGAAAGGATGCAAATGAAGAAATGATGAATGAGCAGCCGAGTAGCATCTAGCTTCATTCCGTGTCCAGTTCAAGCAATCACTACATGGGACGCAGTCGAGTAAAGCAAGTTAAACCTGGCGTTTAGCAAAATTTACTTCATGTTAATTTCTTTCCTTACTTTTATTGAGTCTATCTCCGATAGCTTAGGAAATGAACCGATAATGATTAAATAAAGATTGGCCAGCACCAAGGTGAATGACCAGACAAAAGGGCTTTTTGCAGAGCGCTCGCTTGCTGTCATCAAAGGTAAAATAAAGATACGTTTTCCAAATTGTTTCATCAATACATTTTATAGAAACGAAAATCATCTCATTTTGACAGTGTAGAACAGTAGTGTGAAGTATTTATGGTTATAGTGTCGTTCAAGATGTACCCCGTTATGCTCGAAGCACGTATCTCCTCGATGTCTCATTGAATTCACAGTTCTTTTAACAATTTTTGGGTCAAAGTTTAATGTGTTGAGCTCTATCTCTGCTTGTTGACGAATGATTTCTATTATAGGTGGAGATATTCCGAATGTTCGATTTTTCGCATGGCTCCTCAAGAAAAAGTCGCGTGGTCAAAGATCCCGGCTTACTGAAGGCCATTTTTTTCGCAGAAATAAAACGAGTCACATTATGCGCTCCCCAAATCCTTTTCGTAATTTGTTAATGTGACAATATCCCGTCGATGAGTTGCTGTTCCATTCTATCAAAATTTAAAATAATTATAATAATTCGCGAGAGGCTTCCATAATGTCGCACCGCGGCTTTGATGTATTTTAAGTAATCGTAAGCCTTGCGAGCAATTTAATTGACCTTAAAAAATCGTTTCTGAGCATGCATCTGAAAACGTTTACCAAATAGTTATATGAGCATTTCGACTCACCAGGTCATTGATTTTAGATAAAAAAGCGACACTCGAGGGTGCATTTGTGAAGTATTGGGAGGAGTGAAGGAGAGAGAGAGAGACGTGGCTCAAAAAAACGAGCAGACGCATCCCTGCACGCGTGCCTTATATGGTTGCCCGCATGCTTCATCACGCGGTTGTGCTCAACTTAATGTAACTGTTGGCAGTGACTGAGTTGTTCGAGAGATTGCATCTTAGCACGTCATCAAGGCACAGAGCCTAACTAATCTCTGGGATTCATGGGGTTATTCTGAACACAAACTCGAAGTAGTACGCAGCTCAATCACCAGATAGTGAGGGTAGCATGTCCGCTGTGGAGTGGTCATTTGAGCTCATTGCTTCGAGAGCGCCCCAACTGCTGGCTGTAGTAACTTTGCTCCACATAAAGAGACAGAAGTTAGAGCCTCGGCTCTTTCTCCGTCAGTTTTCGAGGTCAGTCAAAAACCACTGAGTTTGCGAGCTAACTTAAGTCTTAATTTTTGGCCGAGACCTTAGGCACCGCTGGAATATGGTTCGAAGATGCGCCACAAAGAGATAAGTTTGACGCGAACTTCCTGAAGAGAAAAATATGCTTATAAAAGAAAGTGAGCGGTGAAGTAGCGACTGCTGTGCCACAGGCAACCTAACTTTCAGTCCTGTTAGAATGATGTTTCGTGTACGTATGATCCAACTCAAGTTCAATTTCAAATTCGCGTCTTCGCATAAATTGATTTATGAACGAGAGCGCATTTCGTTTCAGTGTCATCGTGAACGAGCGCGCATTTCGTGTCATTGTTATTTATATGTGCGTTCAAATGTTAGACAGTAATTTCGAGATACATTATTTAAATTCTAGCGTGAGAAACTTTCTTCTCTGAAAAGTGCAGAAAGTTATCCGAAGCACATAAAGGTTCGGGACCTCTTGCGGTGTCCCGAAGTATAAAAGAGCAGTTCCCCCTCCTGACGGCGCTCCCGGGGTGTGTCAGTTGCAGTCTCCTCAGGAGTCTTGCCGTGCAATTACTTTTAAACAAAATATGCGACGTATAAATGAAATATCAATGAAAAGCAGCGCAGCGATTAGTATTTAATGTTAATAACTGCTATAACATTTCAAGAACTTTGTTCGTTAAGAAACCATTTTAAATTGCATCCGGCGAATAATTTCTGCAGAAAATATGTCGTTGAGTGAGAGTATACAACCAGACTTGAAAGAATATTGATGCTTTGATTTGTGTATGATCCTCCGGGTAATTTTTTCCATTTTTGTCAAAATAAGCTAAATGAAAAAGGAAAATCTTTTCTGCGAAGCAAATTTACAATGAAAGAAATAGAGAAGAAGTACTTTAAAAACATTTACTTTGAACGTTTCGAGCCTAGGCTCATTCGCAACTAAAGTCGGCAATTAAAAAGATAAACAAGTCAGTACACCCAAAATTACAGAAGCGCAGAATATAAGCACGAAAAACAAACAAATAAACAAATAAACAAAAAGTATAATAATAGTAATTTATCGGTTAACTATTTTCAGAGGGGATGCACTCTGCATTTCGTTGAGAGATGGTTTGAGTTTATGAATGAATAACGACTCTAAAATACGTAGGTCAAAGTTAGCGGTACATTATCAAATATTTTAAATTTGCTAATGTCAATAATCTGTTCACAGGAATCATTGCTACAATGTTGTCTGATACTAGAATGAGTAGGAGAGGTAAGCAAGCGACCAGTGTTCCGGCACAGGCCCAGGTATTCTCTATGGATTACCAAAAATTCATAAACCTAACTTCGCGACAACGTCAGACCGATTTTCGCCGCTTATAATTGTGCTACTAAGAATGTTTCCAAATTTTTAGTTCCGTTACTAAGCCATTTAACTGTTAATGATTTCACTGTTCAAAATTCTCATGACTTTGTACAAACCATATCTAGTCAACCTGATGCTGATAAGTATTTTATGGCTTCCCTTGACTTTGAGAATCTTTTTACCAATGTACCTCTTGACGAAACCATTGATTGTTGCATGAATTCTCTGTTTTCTGTTCCGTCCTCTTCAGTTATAGGTTTAACAAAAAATTATTTTAGGTCTCTTTTAGAATTCCTTCTTTATTTTCAATGGTTGTACATATAAACAGATTGAAGGGTTGGGTATGGGTCTCCCTTTGGGCCCTACTTTCGCGAACATTTTCATGTGCCACAATGAACAGATATGGTTAAATCAGTGTCCGACTTCATTCAGACCAGTTTTCTATAGGCGCTGTATTGATGATACTTTTGTCCTTTTCAAAAACAAATTTGATGCCCATTTCTTTCTTAAATATTTCAATTCCAGACATCCCAATATAAAATTCACTTTAGATCTGGAAAATAATAACCAATTGAATTATCTTGATGTCAATGTTCACCGATCTGGGAATAAATTCATAACCTCAGTCTACAGAAAACCAACATTCTCGGGGTTAGGTCTAAAATACTTTAGTTTCTGTTGCAAGAGATTTAAACTTAATAGCATCTCCCCCCTTACAACTCGCGCCTATAATATTTTTTCAAACTACACTGACCTTCATAAAGAATTTACTTTTTTGCAGTCTTATTTTACAACCAATGGCTATCCACATTCTGTTATTTTTCGTGCCATTAATAAGTTTCTGAATAGTAAATTCATCGCGAAATCTCGTGATCAAGCTCTAAACTTTAGTTATTGTGTCCTGCCATATTTTGGATATCAATTGGAAAAGTTGAGAAAAGACCTTTTAATTCTTTTGACTAAATTTTTCCCGGAAATTTCCTTACGTGTTATTTTAGTTAACAAGCGTACCATTGGATCACTTTTTAGATTTAAAGATGTGCTTCCGACCGGCATGCGATCTTCCCTCGTCTATAATTTCAGCTGTGCGCATTGCGCATCGCGGTATGTGGGTTCCACCCACCGAGCACTTTACGTCAGGGTTGCTGAACATGCAGGTCGAAGTCATCGTGCTGGTCGCTTGCTTACCTCTCCTACTTATTCTAGTATCAGACAACATTGTAGCAATGATTCCTGTGAACAGATTATTGACATTAGCAAATTTAAAATATTAGATACATGTACCGCCAACTTAGACATACGTATTTTAGAGTCGTTATTCATTCATAAACTCAAACCATCTCTCAACTAAATGCAGAGTGCATACCCTCTGAAAATAGTTAACCGATAAATTACTATTATTATACTTTCTGTTTGTTAGTTGATTTGTTTGTTTTTCATGCTTATATTCTGCGCTTCTGTAATTTTGGGTGTACTGACTTGTTTATCTTTTTAATTGCAGACTTTTGTTGAGAATGAGCCTAGGCTCGAAACGTTCAGAGTAAATGTTTTTAAAGTACTTCTTCTCTATTTCAAACTAAATGAAATTGTTGTCTGAGCTGGCAGAAACGGAATATAGCTTTGGTTTCCGCACAAGGCAACGTACGACAAAAGCGTAGAAAAATATATTTAAATCCTGACGCAAATGTGTAAGCGTTTAAAAAGTCGAAGTTAAAACATACTGCATACTTACTGAACAATGATGAACAATAAAAGGCCTCCTCTGAACTTGGGAAAACATGTCTTAATAATGCGCTTAGAAGTTTAAGTTAATGGTCAGCATAAGTTCACTTTCCCAATAATTTCCCACTTAAACTGATATGTAGGTAACGTGAACGCGTAAAATTAAAATAAAGCAACTCTCAAAGATTTTAGAGAAGTTTGTAAAGCTGTGTTGTACTATACATCATGAAGGACAGAAGAGCAGCGAATACTGAGAGGATTCAGTTAAAAATTTCGACTCTCTCTTCCGATTTTTTTTAGCCCAATTTCCATCCTCATACGCACGGAGTCGAGGCAGCTAGCAATGCTGCGTTACCTCAAACAGAAAAAAAGTTTCGTATTTCATTACCGAGATACGAAACTTTAAAAAAAAATTATTCGTATTCAACTTTTACCGAAATGCACTTCATAGGAAGTAAAAAAATAATAATTCACTTGAATTCGTGCAAAAATGAAAGAATAATGGAAGAAACGAAAGACCAGGCTGGCGTAGCATAATTGAGAGCGTTCTTCATGTTTTCTGTTACAGAGCAGTGGAGCGCCAGAAAAATTTTGAAAAAATTAATTTTGATACTTCGGAGGCTAGCGCTTCTTGACTGTGAGGTTCTTTAAAAATTATAATTTTAAATTTAAATTTTTGATTGTAGTTTCTCCAGGAATAAAAAAAATCCGCTTCGAAAGGCTGCTCGTTAGAGCTCGTTTCTCAAAAATGCGCCATTCATTATTGTCTTTCTTTGTGCTGTTCCCGCTTACGGGAGGAAAATACCCGTATTGTAACTACAATTTAGTGAAGGTAGATGTGATAAGGTTGTACAGCGCGCTGAATATCATTGCGGTATGAAGCATTAGAGGAGTGTTTTTCGGCGAGTACATTTTCTTGAACTGAGCTAAATAAAATTTCTAACCGAAATGCGAAAGCCGTCTAAAAATGAAGGCGAAGATGAACTCTCTTCATTTTAGAAGTGATGTTGCGTACCGAAGTCAGACCTTTCGTTATGTCTGCATCAATGGCTAGCCGTGGCACTGAATAACCTGCTAAGATAAGAGCACAAAAGACGCGTAGGCGCCAATTAAAACACCAATGTGAAAACAACCAATAAAAGGTGGCGTTCTTGTTGGCGTAAATGCGATCGTTGATGATCCAGTTTTTCGGGAGAACTTTAATATATTTCGCAACAGCTCAGAGCCATTTTCTACAATTTTGCGGATTTTTACTTGGAAAATGTTTTCTAAATATTTTATATTGACCTACAAAAAAAAGTCACCTAATTTTTTTATACTGATGTGTTTAATTTAGACTCCCCGTGAATTTCAAATGCTGCAGCTCAAGATTTGAAAAAGCTGGAATTATTCCATCATCATTTCATAAAAAACGATCAGGTTTTTACTCTCGCTCCTGAGCTTAACGTTCTAAATATAATATAAATTTCAATTGATTTTAAAAAATGTTTTGCACCCATTGCACACAAATGGCGACCCATGAAAAGAATCAGGGGTTTTCGAACCGAGGAGATGAGCTAAGCCCCAGTTCAGAGTTCTCAGGTGAGACCACGGAGACAAGTCACCGTAAAATGCTCGACATGGACGGAGTGCGGCAAAGCCTGAAACTGAAGGTGTGTCATCTCTCTTGGAAACGTACCTTGGAAATCCGAAGCAAGATCTTGTTTAGAAGATCACTCGACATTTTCCCTCCGATTGCATCGTAGAAATGTTGGCTCAATTCAACAGAAACGTCCCTAAAATTTTGCGAACATCTATTATGGTGTCAACTTTGTTGGTAAATCAATCCAGTGAAGCAGTATACATGAATGATCCAGAGCTCCAAAGAGAACGTTAAAAAAAGTGAGTTAGAAAATGTCAAAGATATTTTATTTTTGCACGTTGACTTGCTGAACCAAAGTACATCGGCATTAAATAATAAATTTTTGAGAAGTGAATAAATGATCATTGGTTCTGATATCGCTCCGATTTTAATAAAAGCTTATCCAAAATGAACTTCATTGGTAAATGAACTTCAACAAAAAGAAGGCCTACCTAACATTTGGCTCTGGACCTCACCTTTCGAAATAACGATGATATATCATTTCAAGGACAAAAGTGTGATTTCACAGAAATAACTACTAATGAACTTGGTAGTAGCACTAGTTATGACTAACATTTGCGCAGGTCCGAGTAATATGAAGATACTTCCGCTTTCCTTGCATATTCACTTCCTTGCTGACCTCGCTGATGGTCTCTGAATTTTTCAACATATAAATTCCTATGAACACGCTCTGCACCTTAAGGAAATTCTGTGAACGCCAACTTAATTTTCCTTCTTATTTTTATGTTGGCCAATGCCTTAATCAAAAATTAATCATACGGCCAAAATACTAGGTTATTTTAAGGATAAACCGATAATTTCGATTGTTATGCATGACAGCGAATGCTCTCAAGATTATCTCGAGCTATTTGTGTGAGCCGAAGTAACTAATGAAATTTCAATGGGCAGAGGTGTAGGTGATGCATGCTAAGGCATCGGGGCACGCGTCAGGGTGGGGTCTGAGGACCTTCTGACAGAAAGGAAAGAAAAAAATAGCATATTCACAGGAAAGTTGATCCATCTAATTGGTTTCAGCATTCTTTTTTTCAATTATGCTTCATTTAAACGCCCTCAATTGGTCCTGAACCAATTATAGGAATTATAATAGTTAATCAATGGTGTCATAGGATATTGAGGGGAAACATAATAAGTATACTTTGGTTAGTTTAGCTCATAAACTTGAAAGCTCATAAATATTTGCTCACAAAAGGACGACGGTGAACATTGACAAAGCCTCTGGAAACATCATCTATTTACCTAGTCTCATGAACTTAGCAATTCTGCAGTAATAACCAATGTTGCTGAAAGTATGGTGAGTGGAAATAAAATATTGCACGCTTAAATTTATGGTATATACTAACGCTATTTATATATAATCTAAAATCTAATAACTGTACACAGTAATGGGATTTTGGTCGTCAAACTTTCCAAAAATTATTTTGTACATGAATGCTGGTAGAGCTGAGAGACAAAGGTCGATATACAGCAGAGCATCTAAAGTTGAGGAAGCCACAGACACATTTGAACAACGATGGTGGGAGTAGAAATCACATTTCGTCTTACTTTTAAGGTTTCACACTTTTTTTGTTTTCAAAAAATATTTCAGGCATTGACTTATTAGCTTATCGACAACGGTATATCGCAATGATGTTTTAAAGCAGCGGCTTGGGAGTTGATGAAAAGAGACTGTGTTTAGAGTTAAAATGGAGGCAAAAGTCACATGTTTAGTGATTATGCACTATTTTTAAGATAAATATACATAATAAGCATTAGCAACCCGACACTCTCAGATAATCACATCCGCGACCGAACGGACGTGTGACAAATGATTTTGTAATGTATAAAATTACAGAAAGGAATTTGAGACTAACTTTTCGTACTTACATACCAATAAGCACTAGGAAACAACCATGTCTCTATCTCAGGGAGAACATATAAAAGTCGTAGGCGTCTAGATTATTACAAACTTTCAAAATAAAAAGTGAACAAAATAATAATTGAATTATGTAAAGTTCGAGATTGAGCAAATCATGGGAAATATGCCCTCATAAGACGTTAATTTTTTTTTTCGACCCAAAATTAGCAAGAGATGCAGAGGTGTCTGACACTTTGGTCGCTCTTGCAGAAAGTTCATTGCTTCCTGCGATATTATGAGGATCCAAGGGGATTTAATCTATTTTCTTCTATGTGAGATATGTTGACTCAGAAAAGACCTTCACACCATAATTTCTCGACACTACATGATGACACAGAACATGTTTTGGTACATTCACTTGAACGCGAGACATGATAGGCTTTCGCAGAAAATTAATCTACTACTTTGCGGGGCGCCATTGTTGTCTGCAAAGCGACAATGTGGACAGCACTGACGGACTCCCTCATTTCTGATCTCAAAGGCCGATAATCTCGCACTCTGCCTCGTTGGGGGCTTCGGCTAGTGACCATCTAGTCTTAAAATTCCAGGCGCGGTCGCGAATTTACGCAGCATCTTGCGGCTAAAGGGCAATTTCCCGCCACAAAAGAACGAAGAGGACAATTTTTTGAGATTGCTACCATACACTCAACGGCGAAATATTGCCAGAAAACCTATATATTCTTCCATAAAATCACTTAATGACCAAGAATAGACTCACAACGAATGACTCAAAATAAATAAAATGCATCATGAAGAGTTAGAAAAGGTTTTAGCTTTAGTTATAATTAAGATATCTCACCTCCAAAGACGTCGCAGGTAATGTGAGCTGTGTAAAGCTTGGTGAAATGTGAAGCTGGTGAGCTGCTTGGAAAATACATTATTGGGTATAGCCAAAGGCCAGAAGTTTTTCACCCAACATAATTAATACTCGGAATCGAGAACATGAACACGTTATCAATTTGAAGCAGAGAGACAGGGAGTCGAACGAGCTATTACGCGAATTTATCGAACCCTATGATTGGTCTTTCAAGTGAAACACCTACGGGAAGATTCACGAAAGAAAGGTGGCCGTCGGACAAGTTAATATTGAGAGTAAATCGAATTAACTCTTATTTCACCAGAAATAATGTTCTCTAATTCATTTGTGGGAGTTGCAGGGCATTGCAGGTTTATCAATAATGCAAGAAGAGGGAGCTCGGAAGAGCTTTCCAGAGCTGAAGCCGTGGCAGAACAAGAGAGCAGGCAAGTGATCAAGTAATGGTGGCAGCAAGTCAGTCCTCACAACACTGTTGATCAGGTCCGCCTTCTCTGACGCACAAAAAATACATCCATTGATTGCTCCCTCCTGATACAACAATTGGCCGCAGACGCTACCTCCAGCAAGTGGGCAAATTCCAATCTCGTTAACAATGGAGGATGTTCATTGCTTTAAACTGCATGTGTTGTATTGTGGCGCTCAAAATAACGAACGTCTCAATGATATGATTCTCAATTCAATGCGTCGTTAGAAGGAGGTAGCTAATACGTGTGGGTTTAATGGCATTCACCAACAGTTCATTCTGCCACATGTTATATTCCCCTCCAAATTAATTTGAGACATTGGTTAGATTTTAATTTATAACTTGGAATTAACGTAAAATGAAATCGTGCGTTATAAGTGGAGTGAACATTCTATATACTGCAGATTATGGTGTTGACTCCTCTAGTGGGAGAAACAGCGGTTGGCGAAACAGTAGCACCCACTGGAGAAAGCCTGGTGTTCCTGGTGTTCTGTTATCGAATGCGTGTTATTCACCACGCAAGTCTTCTCTGATGTTACATAGTCATTTCAAAGACAGGCTCTACAGCTCATCATCGCCCTTTCGTAAATTCCTTCATTTCGAATAGCGTTGGCTTAATGGGGAGGCTATTTCCTCTCCATTTTACCAAGAGATAAGAGGTGGTAAAGCAGCTGTATGTCCTGCAGGTACAAATTAAGCTCATGTAACATAACCACCACAGTGATGTGAGACATACCACTCTGTACCACCACCACCGCACAAAACACCACTCTGGCTTGAGGCTCACCACTCCGCACCATCGCAGTGCATAAAACACTACACTGACGGCACTAGTCCAACTCAAACTCCATTCGTAAGAGCTCAAATTTTGTCATGAAAAAAAGTGTGTAACACAGCCAAGTCAATGACAGAACTTTTGTTACCAGCCGCACCACATCGATGACAAATTGTTTGAAAATCTTAAGCATTGAAGTCTACTTTAAAATGAGAAGAGCCCGTGCCGTCATCGCCGCCAGTTACTTCATCACAGCACGTGATTTCATCGCCGCCCGTGACTTCATCGCCGCCAGTGACTTCATCACCACACGTGATTTCATCGCCGCCCGTGACTTCATCGGGGCTCGTGACTTCATTGCCGCTCGTGACTTCATCGCAGCTCGTGACTTCATCGCCGCCCGTGACTTCATCGTGGCTTGTAACTTCATCGGCGCCCGTAACTTCATCGCAGCCGTGAATGAAACTTTACAAGTTCATAAGCCTTGAGCTGCTCACTCAATGCGACTGCAGCATCTTCGAAAGCGATCACCACTTGCTTCAATGAAAAACTGGGTGTTAATCACCCGTGCTCGTGAAACCAAAACTTGATTGCGTACTCTGTTCAGAGATTGGTCTTGACTTAATTATAGCAAGGTTATCAAATGAATAGAAAGCCGACCTTATGGATTATATAAGAGTTCGGTAATAGTTTGAGTGATGCGTGTACTATTCAAGCGCTTGGTGAGGAAATTGCCTGTGAAGATCTCATAATCAATGTATGGAAAGTAAATTGAATGACTAAAATGGAGAGAACTAATGACCTTGCTTCTATAACATGTGTCTTAGCTCTCGCGTTTGATATTGTTTTATATGTGCGAGTGACTCAAATTGTTTTTTTTTGCGCCGAAATTGAACAGTCACTTTCAAACAACCATCTCTTGCTCTGCTATCTTAAAGTATTTAGGTGATAACGGCAGTGAGACACAAATTGTTTTTTCTGGGTAAAAATTTAAAAGTCACTTTCAAACAACCATCTCTCGCACTGCTAACCAACGTACTTGTATTTAAATGATAACAGCAATGAGGCACAAACTGTTTTTTCTGGGTAGAAATTAAAAAGCCACTTTCAAACGACCGTCTCTCGTACTACTACCTAGCATTTTAAAATTATAACAGCAATGAGACACAAATTGTTTTTTGGTAGGAATTGAAAAGTCACTTTCAAACAACCGTCTATCGTACTGCTACCTAACGTAGAAAACCGCAATGAGTTGGTTCTAGGTGAGGAATATTCAGCCGGTAGCTGGGATACGGAACTACAGAGGGTAGCCTACATCCCTCAGTCACGGTAGAGTGCCCTCAGTTCATGAAACTGGCCGCCCGCCACACGGGCCAATTTTTCAAAAGGAATTTTCCCCTTGTATTCAAGAGTACGCCTGAAAGTGGCATGCGAGGCCGGAGATGAAGAGTTCGAGATGAAGAATGCCGCTCATACCTGAGAGTAGCATGAGCGTTTAGTAACAATTTCAGCGAATGTACAGTCAACTGAACTCTTTTTATTGGCAGCGTGAGTCTAGAGCAGGGGTCGGTCCCTAGCGTCACTTAATGCTATGTTCAGTTACTTGGGGTGACGATGAGTAACTTTTTTAACACAGTATAACAGAAAGAGACCTAATGCACTGAGGGGTGACGTAGAGCACAATGCGATGACCAAGAAAGGCTAAAAATTATATTGACTTCCTAACAAACGCACATGATGCTAAGCATTCCTTACTATTTTCTGCAACCCTCAATTCAAAAATTTGAAAACAAATCGTATTGTGTTGATCTATCGCACTTATGTATGCATCGTATACTTGAATGCAGTGAGAGGAAGCACATTTGCCCAAAAGATAGATAAAGCGACTAATTTATTTTAATAGTCTGCTTGCGTAGGCGAAACGAAGACCACGGCCTCTGGTCTCTTAAAAGCTTTCCTTCAACCTCAGCTCCGTATTATCGTTTTATAGCATAAATTCATAAGATTTCTTCTGAACTACTAGAAATTTAATTTAGTTTATCTGATTGGTTCATTCACAGCTTAGCAATACCGTACGTCAGTTCATTCATTATTGCGTTTTGAGTTGAATATCGAATGAGAAAACTGCAAAAATGATTCATTATTCATAACCTCGCAAAGCGCTAGATGTGAAGTGACGAGAATCTTGTCTAAAATTTCCTGTCGAACTTTGATAGGCCAAATAAACATCTCAAGTCATCAGTGCAGAGTTTGATGAGCTGCCTGAACAGGACACGTTTACTAGAGTGGTGATGATGTAGGACTGCGGGCACCGGACGCACATTCTTTTTTGAGCTAGGGTTGGCTGCTCAAAATGTACTCCCATGTGGTTTTGTCCCTCTTCCACTTGAAATAAAATATCTCTGAAAATGAGTACAAATTCAAACATTAAATTACATCATGCGGGCCTTGTTCTTAATCTTTTCCCTCATGGATAAGAAAACCGTTTTTTCAGACGAACAATGTCAGTTGAAGGCAGTTTTACAATGTTGAAATCAGGAATTCATTTCTGTTTTTCAGCAAATCATGAAACATCATTTCATAGTATCAACGTGAGCCTGAGATCTGCAATAAAAATAGAACAATCGTGCTCAGAGGAAACAAAGTGCCTCTACTTACATATTTTATAAAATTTTCCTACACTCACTCTCAATCTATAATACAATTAACTCACTTTATTTCTAAACTTTGTGTGAGAGCGTGAGAGTTTGATTTATGTTCATAACGAATTATTATGTATTATTTTTTCCCCGTGAGGCAGCGTGATAAAAAACCACGTTTATTCATAAGATAAATATTAAGGTTGATCACAAAACCGCACCACAAAGAGAGTCAACAACAAAGAAAAGCACGGCTCGCTCAAGACCCGCTCTCACACTCCAACAAGGGCTGTTGTTTAAGGGCGATTATCAATAATTAAAAGTACGAGCGGAAGAAGTGAATATGGGGTCCATTAGAGGCTTGATTGCGCAGATTCAGGCCACGTTGGACACGCAAAAGCGCCTCGTGCCGCAGCGTCCCTATACGGCACTCATGCAGACTTAGCATCTCCTCTTCGGTTCTAATTTTGCGTATCTTTGCTAATCACAGTCTTCGAAAAAAGCGATGAAGAATGACATTAAAAACTTCACTCGATATCTTCACAATGTTGCAACTCATTTATGTTGAGATAATTTAATTCTTGTCGGTGAACAATTGTCCTGAAGCATTAATGCTGTCATCGCTGTCTTGATGCAGGGCACTCGTTACGAGCCCTCTGAAGAAGGCAGATTTCTTCAATAATTTCACGAGCACAACAAAACTTTACTCCTCGGACAAGTGAGGGTGCGTGATTGTGGTGCACATAAACACTGAGGTTTTATTGCTGTGCGGTGCGCGATTTATCCTTAAAATAATCATTCCTCTGGAGCGAATGCGGACGGCAAATTTTCAAGTTTCGAATGAGCTTCTTAAACATTTCAATCAGTTCTTACCCGCATCAATTCTTACATACTTCTCCCCCATATTGCCTCTTTGGAAAATTCTTTTTAACACTTTATTTTCTTGTCAAATTTGTACCTTCACGTGTTTTTTAAATTCATTGCCGAGTGGCATGAGTCCTTTTCTTCTTCTGGTGTCAGTGATAACCTGATGCCAGCGCCAGTGTAACGACCGGGGTTGTAATAAGGGTAGTGTGAGTGAAGAATTCTGGCGTTAAAGGATTAAAGAAGTGTAAAATTTATACCGTTTTAATTCTTCCAGCCGTTGTATTCGTTACATGTTGGAAATTCAACAGACCTGTCATAGCTATTCTGCGGACTGTTGCGAGGAAACATTTTCCTACCAATTTTGCCTGCAATTTGGTGGACGTTCTATTCTTGAATTTTAATGATTTTTTACAACTTTCAAGTAAAACTTCTCTGTTCTCTCTCTATTTTCAAATGCACCCGTAAAGTTCCTCGTCAGGAAAATTCCACACGTTCACTATCATATTCATTTTAGATATGTTTCGGAGACAGCGATCAATAAATAGCCCCGAACCTTGAAAAAACACCTTCAGCACAAATCCCTCGGATGTGCTGTAGAGCATACACCGCATTTTTAACAACACATATACCACACTAACACAGCTGCTATCCCGTCCAGCAAAAGTTAAGAAAGTTGAGAAGTTTTTAATATTCAAGGAAATATACAGGGAGACTGCAGAACAAACAAGGTTCTTCGTACATATCAAATTAACCGTTTTATAAGCCATTTGTTCTACGGGTGGATAAAATATCCTTTCAACTAAGTAGGAGTTAAGGAAAGAACGTGGCCACAAAAGATCTTTTAACGTTCATCACGCGATGCGAGCACGCAGGTATTCAGGCAGGCATGTCACACGAGCTCTGGTCCATGCACAACCAAGCCGACCAATCTGCGTATAAAATTATAGACTGATAGATAGTGTGTTTAATTATTTTATGTTTGAGTTTCTTCTTCTCTTTTTGATTTTACAATTTACTTTCTTTCCATATTTTATCAGCAGATGATGAGTAAACACTCGAAGTATCTCATTTCATGGGTAAATATTTAACTTAACATTCTTCGTTCTTTCACCGATGTATTTATCTAATAAGTTTCATCTTCGAAAGAAAGTTTCATTTCCAAAGGAAAAGTTAAACATTAGAACTATTATTTGATTTGAAATATTGTGTTTACATCTATGAGTCTGCAGTGCATCAGCTTTAAACGTACTGTTGCCCTCAAAACCTTCATTAGCGAACCCCTTCCTTCTATTGAACCCAGTCAGAGATCTCGACCACCAACTTCTGATACATCTAAAGAGATTTTAGAGCCGAATCAAAATTAATATTACTAAGCTTCTGAATCTTATTGTTTGCTGTTTTTCCGTGTGCTCCACATCGGTGCGCTCATGAACAAACCCGACGACAGAAAATTCATTTCCGTCGATCCACTCTCGAGCGTAAAAATAAGCATAGTCTCCTAGCATTAGCGTAGTCTCATCGAAAATGATATAAAGAGTCACTAAGTATGATATATCTTGTGAAACTGTAAAGATCAAATGATTGGGGGCGTTTGCAAGTAAAAGTTTCTGTGGCCTCGGCAATACCTGTAGCTGTCAGTCACGCTGGTGACTAAGAATTGGCATTCATCTTGACAGACCAATGAAAGATGAATTTTGATGACTGCAGTCAAATTCAGAAACCATATGTATGAATGATCAATATTTTGAGAGGGGTAATTAAATCTACAGTAAAGCGAATTATATAATTTGACTTGACTTAGAGAAAAAAAATTAGGTCATTTAATCAGTATAGACATTGTTACAGAAAAACGTTTTCTTTTGGAATCGTTCCTCATTTCTGACATCTATTCGAAGACTTCAAGATGTCAAGACGGCAAAATTTAGTCAAGATTCAGTGAGAGTCTCTTTAAGATTTTCTAAGACATGAGTTTTCCATTGGATCTTTCAAATAACAAATCACAAACTGGACTTAAGGTCTTGAGCTTTCAAATCATTCATAGTTCTCTTCACCAACTACATTTCACGAAGCTAAAATCATCACCGCATCAGTTCACCGCACCAACAACAACATTCCTCAGATATTGGCATAAATTTACATCTCACAAAACTCAAACCATTCCTAGTTCACCGCACCAACAACAACATTCCCCAGATATTGGCATAAATTTACATCTCACACAACTCAAGCCATCCCTAGTTCACCGCACCAACAACAGCATTCCACAAATTTTTGGGTCGGGCAGAAATGAGTTGGAGTTCGGTGCAGAGGACGACCCCGTCGCTGTGCCAGCTGCTGCTGCTGGTGCTGGTGTGCCAGGTGCTGACGCAGGCAGTGCCCGAGGCGGACGCCAAGAGGTTCGACTGTCGCCTATTCTGCAAGGAGACGGGCTTCCACGCCATGCTAGGCGGCTGCCGCTGCTCCTTCACGCTCTTCACTGCCA
This sequence comes from Platorchestia sp. MABIK, assembly GCA_014220935.1. Classification (NCBI taxonomy): domain Eukaryota; kingdom Metazoa; phylum Arthropoda; class Malacostraca; order Amphipoda; family Talitridae; genus Platorchestia; species Platorchestia sp. MABIK. Next base: position 7,513 of record JACJUY010002260.1, on the reverse strand, counting down.
AGCGCGCGGCCAGGTCAGCTCTCAGGGTCTACCATTAAGTAGAACAGACCGAACTTGATCTTGCAAACATGTTTTATTCATGCAAGTGGTATCGTAGAGGGTGATTTAAATAAATTGCAAACTGGCATTTATAGAACTAAATTGTGAACAATGACTGCAGAGCTCCATCAATTTGAAGTTCAGTCAGGTTTTTTGGGGACACAGGGCACTAGGTGCAGCTGCGTCACTGGGAAATGCAATTCGTTCCACGATATAATTTTACTACGCCAGAGCTAAATTTATAAAGAGAAATTATGCCCGCGAGTTGAAATTGCTTTAGTTGAGTGATTATTATTTTTCCAAACTGTTAGCAGTTTCATTTGATTGACGTATGATATTCAAAAACACACAAAAAGCTAAATTTTATCAAAGTTGTGGATATTCATTTCGACTACTCCACATTTTGATTGTCGTAATAGTTTACCTCGTTATTGGTTCGTTTAGAGAAGAATAATATAAGGGAGGGCCCCAATTCTACATCAAACGAATAACAACGAACTTCTTTCACGCCTTTAGCCTTACGAGCACACACACTCATAGTTTGGAGACACGAGCTCGAGTTTATGCTGTGTGAACGCTGTGTGTGCGTGTTAATTGTCCCCTCGATATAGTCAACAAATCTCTACCCATGCGCAGCCTAGAGCGAAGTTGAAATAATCCAGGGGAACTCTGTGAGATTTTTTTTACTCTGAATTATGTTGTCTCTTTGTCTCTATATGCAAGCATTTTACATTTTCGTTTATAAATTCGTAATACAGTATACTTCTTCAGAACGTTTTAGGCAATATTAGAGCACTGATCACAGTTTTGAAATAGATTATTTCCCAGTAAGACAGCACATAACTGTACGATGCAAATTTGAAGTAATTTCAAGACATTAATTTTCCACATTCGACTCACAGCGCTGATTGGGCTAGTGGGAAATTTTCTGCATGTTGCATGCGCTCACTTTTTATCAGGAGAACAAGGTGTTTATTACCAATATCACTTTCCCATAGTTTAACAGTCACTACAATAATTCATCGATGCTTTATGAACAAATTGGACTCTTTTCCCCAAAGTTTTGAAAAGTGAATACAAAGCAATTTAGATATAACCAATGTTCTTGTCAAAACACGAGCCTGATCCTCGTTATCGGGGGGAAATCATACGTGGGTAAAAAAATAGTCAACAGTGTAAGCTCGGTGAACATAAAAATACGAGTGTTTTATTTTTGATAGGCAACTAAGTAATTGATGTAAGCTTCACAAATGGTGATGGTCCAAGGACGTCTCCTTGGGGAACTTCATGGCGTGTTCATGCTTAGTAGCGATGACAGTGTGGCCGCAATTATCACATCATTTGTTCAATAAGCAAATAATTTCAGTAAAATCAGATGAGTTTACTTATGTCTGCAAGTATCATTTATTCATCATATAGAGGAACAACTTTACCTCATAATGATCCAGTAATACCTCTAGAATTTGACGCTAACTAATAAATTTGTTAGTATTATTCCAGGCTATTCACAATTCTCATGTCAATTGTGTCGATTGGGCGTAATCAAAAAATTGTTTTCCAAAGTAACCTTCGTGAGAAAACCATCAATCTCAATTAAGCTCCCCTTGTAACCAGACAATGATTTAGAGCCTAAATGTCTATCCTAGTGCACAAATAAAACTTCAAATCCATTCCTCAGTTTAAGCAATAAAATCCCATATCAAACCCAACTTACTCAACTACGTGTAGTATATTGAGACCATCGATAAGCATGAAAATTTGCTTTGTTTTGTCATCATTGATAATTGAATTTCGTCGATTTCAGAGAGCCGTACGAAGAAGGTGGGCTCTCCAGAATCTATTCGCACTTGCTGCCACGGTATCAGACAGAGCAGCAGCCCCACTTATTTGACACTGAGCAACCAAGCGCTCAGCAGTACTACTCCACAGTCGCCAAGATGACTCAAGGACTAGACAATGACAGCAAACAATCACGGCTTCAGGGCAAATCTCGTGTAGATCTTTCATTTCCTTATTCCAACGAGTTAAGTGGACAAACCAGTCCGTACGGGGCTCGGAAAGTTTCCCCATCTGCTACAAAAATAGCTGAAGACTCTCCTTCCAGCAGCAAACGCAGAGAGTTTGAGATGGATTTGGACAACGGAGACCCTGTAGACTTCTTGCGCATGTCATACTAACGGCCAGACTCGGAATTTGAACGGTGGAAAGTATTTGATTAGGAAATAATAGAAAGAATTTGTCTCTTGAAGCTTGGAGTAACATTTATTCTGGTGGATTAGTTAATAGAAAGAACTGATGAAAACATTTGAATAATTTAGTGAAGTATGAGACAGTGTTATACGTAGAAAGACTTAAGAAGTACCCGTGTAGTGAACTCGGCGACATGATACGCACCATGAAGTTCGTTGTAGATTTTTGTCAGGACATCAAGTGATATTTCTGCAGCACTTCATTGTTTTTAACTTTACGCTCACTGTTCATGAGAACACAAATTTAAATAAGAATTAATAAAACTGATTGTATTTAGAACTAGGTAAAAAAAATCACAATGTTCAACTATGCATAGGCTCACCAATTTCTCAACGTGAAAAACAGAAGACCAATGGTCACAAAGCGCATGACTTCTTTTTTGGCTATCTGTGTAATTGCAAAGCACTTTGAACACAGCGTCCAATCAACAGTATGCTGGTTTCTCCAAGCACTATCATAATTTAATCGTGTGTATAAACTTACTTTAAATTCAGTATGGAATTCCCATCCGTTGTGAGGCATGGGAAACAGATGAATTTCAGAACCAAATTGATAGCTTCTGTGTTTGCTAATAAGACGAGTCTCCAAACCTAACGTCTTGAAGAAAATTGTCTGCACTTCCAAATGAGAGTATTTTAGATCACAGAAGCTCAACTCAAATTGAATGACCTCTATACATTTTTTATTTTGAATAACACTAAAGAATGACATAAGCGCTAAGTTGATAACGATCATTGAGTTTGTAAATGAGCGCTGAAATGCTGCTAAATGTGAGGTAAATTTTCATCATTGACGAGAATAAACACCAAAATATTTTTCATCATTTATGAAAATAAACACTAATATATTTTTAATCATTGACGAGAATAATTACCAAGGTATTTTTCATTTTTATAAAAAAAACACCAATATATTTTTCATCATTGACGAGAATAAACTCCAATACATTTTTCATCATTGACGAGAATCCACACCAATATATTTTTCATCATTAACGAGAATACACACCACTAAAATGTAATTACAATTTTTTGCAGTGGAAGAGCGCTGGGAAATAAGAGTTACTTCAGTTTGTAGCGCCGATAGCCAATACAATTTTTCCAAGTGATAATGCTACAGTATTATTATTTTCTTATTACAGTTGTTTACTACGCCGAGGCATAATTATTTGTGGGGAAATAAACTCTAATTTATTTTATTAACCATTTATTTATTAGACAGGCATAAGTTGAACGTCATCATCAAATCGACACTCAATAAATATATTCAGCTCACAGTCAGTCGAATCCTTCTTAAGTTCAAAAGCATAAAATGTACTTTAAAAATAAAGTTTAAAAGAAAATTTACGTCCAGAGTTCCTTGCCATATCGCATAGATTTTCTGAATGAGCAGGAGCTCTAACAGAAAAAGCACAATATATAATTGTTTGTTTCGCTTCGTTGGAAGTAAATCGAGCTTTTAAAATATGTCCTAGGACAAAATATGGTTACCTAGCTGGAAGAATGTTCGAATTTCGAGGCGCAGCACTGAATAAAAAGGTACAACGTGCCAGCTGTTTGTGTTTGCTTGTCCTAACCAGTGCTTTGTACCTGAGGGTTTCTTCAATGGAATTTAACTCGAAGTTCAAATACACAAAAACACGAGAGTAGTTTCAGTAGTGCCCTATCGTTGGTGGGGCTGGAACTGATAATACTAAGATTTGAGAAACAGTTGAAGTAATTATGCGTTGCAGGGAAGATTTTTATTAGCGAAAAGGTAACGTTGTCTAAAATTTAGTCACAAAGTAGATGAAGTGGGATTTACCAGCAGCAGGGAAACATCATCTGATGGTCCGCAGCCTCCCACAACGTAGAGTTCAGTTGCACGTGATCTTGCTGTAAGAACAGAACCACGTGTGAGCAGAAGTGTGTGCAGGTAGTGGCAAAACAATGAAGTGCTCAACCATAAAATGCATCAGGAGCAATTAACGTCTTTGTTCAAGGCACCGCGAGTACTTCACGACATAGTAAATTTAACAAGCGCATTTCCTCGCCGCTTAGATCGATGTACCGGGAAACGAGAATGCAAGGACTTCTATGGGAAGCTTAATTGTAGACACCAATTGTCTGCAGTGCAGGATTGATCATGTTTGGAAAGCCAACTCTTGAAATTGATATTCACGTTTTTGAAATCTTTCGTTTTTAAGGCAAGATTGACAGTGGACGGAATTATTGTAACTGAGTTCGAACGATTGTTTATAACATCATTTGAGAACATCACTCGGTACATTGCGTGTACTATTTGCTCATTTGTTTTGATATAGCACACTGTCGCTACGTCAATTCGAGCGTTACTGATTTTCGAAATATTTCGAGTCAGCCACGATTTAGCGCTTCCTTCCACCAAAATTTACAAGCTACAAAAGCAAACTAAACTTGAATATTTTTGGGTGCGTTGCACGAAGATTAGTGAGACGCTCAGTGGCGTGAAGTGAACTGATTTAGGGGCTAGTAATGAGCTACTCATTTTATGAGCTTCGCGTGTAATGGGAACAAATCGATCGCTAATGGCTGCATTACTCGGACTCCCGAGCACGAACACAGCCCTGAAATTGCGATAAAGTGACTGTCAAAAGACTGGGCAGTTCTTATGTAATATTGCTCTCCCGTTCACCACGAGAAAAAATGTTCCATAGCTCTCTCTTAAAAATGTTGATATCGTCCCTTCATTTTTGAAAAAAAGCAAAGCGTTCACATTTACAAAATGTTTCAAGTTGAGGAAGTGTATCGTAGGTTCTTATAACAGGTAGAACAATTATTTCCGGAATTCCTTTTTTCTTTGTGAAATTCACACAAACCGTCATTGAGGTTAGCAATGAAGGACTGAATTCAACTTCGTAAAAGAGAGAAGACGTCAAAGATCTGAAAAAAAATTCTATCGAGGGATGTCACCAAGGAACAATCATTAAAATTAGCCCTTTGATTGCCACCAATCACACCACTTTTTCCTCTGAGACCTTTCCACCCCAACGTGACCCTACGGCGTTTGTCTCACTCGGACGTTGGCTAAGTGTTGTCGGAAGTTTCAGCAACTTATTTGTTTTAAATCTCCCCTACAGAGAGTCTGTTTCTCGTTTGGGCGAGCAAGCAGCAGTAAGAGTTCATTTTTTAGCCATAGTTTCACAGAGGCAGGAACATGTGAGAGCCACGCATAATAGCTCATTCGAGAACCAGACAGAAATATGTGGGAGGATTTTAGATTCTAATTTTACGTTTGTAATATTTACTCTTTTGAAATTACTGTACAGATATCTATATTAGAATGTATCTGTACCCATGATTTAGAATTCTTGTTTCAGTATCATTATGTTAGGTAGACTCCATGAACTGAGATGCTGTGAGAGAGTCGAAAAATTTTACCAAATTAATAGAGTTGTTTTCACGTTCCTGCTCACACATCAGAGTCGTATTGAGTAGTGGTTCAAAAGTCTCTCATTTCAAAATTAATCCAAGTTATTTGTATATCTTCAGTAATTCCTTGGTCTCCATATTTTGCCATTTACTGTGATAGTTGATTTTTAAGACTATAAAAATTAAATTATAACGATTTAGAATATGATTAAGAGTGTTATTTATGTTTTTAACTCACGCAACTAGATAAGTTAGTTTAAGCATACCTAACAGCAACAATGATGTTCCAGAGAGAGGTAGGAGGAAGGTATCAATTAGGATGGTGTTAAGAAAAAGAGGAATCTCTGCACAATTAAGGCATGTTCCCTCACAAGAACCCGTGCGCATAGAAACAGGAAGCTAAAAATTAAATTTACTAAAAATTAAAAGTTAAAGATGGATCTCAGGGGCGTGGAAAAAAGGAACGCAGTGAACCGAAAAAATCTGTGGAAAAAAACGGGACAAGACCAAAATTAATTCCATTTCAACAAAAGAAAGACTTACCAGCTTGAAACCTCACATCTTCCCCCTGGGAACGCTAATTTTCATACGTACAACAGTTAAATCCTTCAGAGGAGTCTCTTCCCAACACAAACGTCAAATTGTGTCAGCTCTAACTTCATTTTACATCATCAGCTGGAGAACAACAACTCTGCAGAGCCGAGCTCTGCCCAGGCCTCTGAAGACTTGCGCAGGGATGCGAGAGTGTTAGGAGGTTCAATGTAATATTCAGGGCCCCTGGAAGCCAAATGAAATGTTTTTCATCGTTAAAGATTTTTCAAATATTCACTTTGGATTGAAGTGTAGTGTAGTACCGAGTAGTGCGAATGCCTCGTATATGAAGTAAACTGGTGACAACGAGCTTTCTTTCTAATCCCGTATTTCACGTTGAACCCTTCCAACCCCATCAATAGTTAGACTCAATATACATAGTTAAACCCAGCTAGACAATGCGCCACTTCCTGCTGCACATCAGCAGTCATTTTTGTTTCAGTCGTCCCTAATTTTTTCTAAAATGTGAAGGTCTCTTGGCTTACTAACTGCACTTTAACATACAGTGATACCTCACCAACGCCGAAACCATCGTCGTTTGCAACTCGAGACGCTCTTTTGGATAAATCTTGTACTAAAAACTTCATACTACTGTATTTGCTTAGAATCACAGCACAGGAAAATACTTCATTATTTAATCGTACATGTGCACTTTCCATCGGATTTTCGCTCTTTCAGTGGATTTTTTTCGCGTTGATTGCAATATTGAAAAACGTTTTTGTTGTTTGTGGCACAGCGCAGTTACTCTCACTGGAACATCCTTATTTATCGATTCAATATCGAAATTGCATCTAAAATTACAATGTTGTTTTCAGCTCTTTGCCTAAGAAGGAGCAAAGGAAATACAATCACACGGAGTTTGAGGGTTCCTTCTCAAAGCTTGCTACACCGTCTTTCCGTTCTTAACCTTACCAAAAGAGCTTGCTTGCTCTGGGAAAGCACAGCTTAGATACCGGATCGAAGTGGGGACTTTCTCACTCAGAATTCTAGGCTCTGCACTTGCGCCATGGAGAGGCGAGATCACTTAATGTTAACCTCTTGGTCCTTAGCTGAAAGCCAACAGAGGCTCATTTCTAAAGAATTAATTTGACGCAACTTTTTTCATAAAAGAAGTGATTGACTTATAATTTATAGTTTTTGACCAAGTCCATTCATACGAGACGGAATGAGAAGAAAAAATGTAATGATTTACGATTCAGATACCCTACGTCGTGTTTAAATAAACGTTACGAAGAAGGGAGCGT
>JACJUY010002259.1:76011-112383 GCA_014220935.1 Platorchestia sp. MABIK | reverse complement strand
ATTTGAGCCTTGTGGGAGTGGCTGAGAGATGGCAGGTAGTTTTGTTGTGTGTGTGTCTCGTAGGTCTTCAGCAGGAGCTTGTACCGAACACCACACGCTTTGAAACTTGATTCAAATGACCCCTCAGAGTTAAGGTTCTGACGGTGTTGCCAATATGAGGCGTCAACCGAAAACTGTATTACAGTGAAATGATTTTCGGGTAATATTTTTAATAGATTTAAGGGTTTTAACACCCGAATTTAGTGATTATAATTTGTGAAATGTATGTGTTTTTCGAATTAGCTTCTCCCATTCCGAATGTAATAATTTGTGAAATTTACGCTCGTCTGTGTGCTAAGCGTACACTACAGTGTATCCACGTTGTTAACCAAGAAGGAAAGACACCATCTTAAGGCCAACAAAAATGATCCAATCATGTTTTTAACACTGAAATAATTCAATAACTCTCTGTACACCTTCATATTTTTCCTGAAGCACCAAATGCTCAATAGGGACTGCGCCAAACAAATTGCCATTGTGTGGGACTCACTTCAACAGTCAAGGGCGTTGCGATAAGTAAAGCGATAATGCGATATCACTTTACCCGAAAATTTATCGCTTTTCGTTTAGCCTAAGACTGGAAAAATTTATCGCATATGTTTATCGTTTTCAAATTCCCCCATGATAAATCTAGCGATAAAGTAGAAGACGAAAGCCTGTTACGGCGGGAGGTTGTCACCAGGGTTGCCTGATTGATTTTTTTAAGGCCAAATTTCCGAAGTCTGGCTTTTTTCAGTCAGAAATTCGGACTTTGGTGGGACTTTGTCTGGCTTATTACGGAAATTTTAATCTGGAAACCCTGGTTGCCATTATTTCTTTGAATAGCCCCCAATTGGATGCATCTGATCTCAGCTCTGTATTTCATAGTGCTACCAGCGACCCAAAGCTTCTCTGTGTGTTATAACTTATATATACTTAGTTCGTATTGTATGTTGTTATCTAAGCTAAATTTCTAGTTAATACATTTTAGTTTAAATATTTTTGGCATTTGGGGTGCGCCACGTGCGTGGCTCTCGTTCATACGAACGTCGAGTGATTTTGTGTTTTAACTTTTCCTCTCCAGGAAATCGTTTAGATTTTTGCATTTTATATTGCGTTATTAATTAGTGTCGTGGCGAGCGCGCTGGGCAGTAGTTTAGTAGACAAGTCTGGTACACAGGCGCTGAACTCTTTGTGTGAATATTGTGAGAATTGTGGAGGGAATTGTAGGCCGTTACAAAGGCCCCGACGCTGTCGGCCCTCATCTTCAAGTTCAAGTTCAAGTAAGCCAGAGGACACTCATTGTGTAATATATGGCGTTTTAGGTGTAAAGAAGAGGTTTTTAACTGAATTAGTTGCAAAAATAAATAATATTTGGATTTATCGCAGGATTTATCACTTATCACTTTAAGGTATTTTGGAAACTTATCGCTTTATCGTTATAGTACTTCACGAAAAAAATATAGCTTTATCGTTATCGTATTACCGCAAAATTTATCACGGCTCATCACTGCGCTTCAAGCTCTGTTTTGAGCTATCAATTAACAGTCTCCATTCAGTTATTGCTGTTAAGAAATTAATGCACGTATATGTGCTCACTTGATTTACGTAAAACCTCCTATTAATCTTTGAGCTGCAATTTGTGAATAAAATGCTTATAATTCGAAATGGGTGAAGTAAGCAAATTTTTAGGCTTTAATGAGGTTATGTTCAACTTATTATACAGTTACAGGATGGTTAAGTCCTAATTCCGAACTAGCTTAAAACTGTACTATATCGTGCAGGTCAAATTTGAGCGATCAAAAATGTTTGTCCAATTTTATTCCCGACAGCAATTCATTGGTCATAGGGTAAAGTAATTAGGTTAGGGTTTTCGTTGCGATTTTTTACCCGAGTTAATCCTAGGTCATCTTAGCACGTTGTATCGTTAGCGAAATTAGTTGAAAAAGAATGAAAAACTTTTCTTAGTATTTAGTAAGCTAACCGTCTATCTTTCGGAAAAAACTTATCTGAAATTGGGTTTGCGGTTCTTTATTTTAGTTTTTTCAGCCGTTAGTGTAGTCCAATGAGCACTTAAAGTTTAGATTACCCAAATGTACGAGCGCTCCCTTGAATTCAGATTTTTGAATAATTGCATTGTTCATGTTAATGTCAATATTGATTGTAATGCGTTCATTAAGTGCAAGAACAGTTGTTAACTAAATGGATTGAGCATGCTTTTTTTCTTAGCATATTGGCTCTTTTATTTCTTTTTTGTTAGAAGATTGAGTTTTTTTTTTTTTTTCAATTTTGCTGGACTTCAAAGTCATTTTACAAAATTTTTCCCCCAAGTTCCTCATTTTAATTTGTTGCTTAATGATTTGATTTTAGTTTTTAATGTTATTCATGCTCATTCCATAGTCTTTTTTCAGTTTCAATTACATGTATATTATTGAGCAGAAATTTATTCTGAGCAAAATTTCTTCATACTTTTTGCTATGTTTTTTTAAAGTTTAATTATGAGCAATTCAAATGGACTGTTAATTGTATGTTTTCTGTGTTTTCACATTTTTATTTTGCATTTTTGTTTTATGGGCTTGATTTTTAGTTGATTTTTCCTGATAAAAGTGATGATTTAATGATTCCAAGCTTTGTCAATATTTTTACATCTCCAACCAACTATTCCACAATATACCTAAACCATTATTTAAGCATAGTTTTATTACTTCCATGTTGTGGGACCAAAAATAGCTGCGTTTAATGATTGGCTCATGCTAGTGCACTCTTCTGTTACAGTATCAGCTATTGTTCAACAGTATTCTATTGAAGTAAAATAAGTTTTAATTTCTGCATTAAATATTTTGGAGCATGCAAAAGGTGTAAAATGAATTTTGTTTTTTTTTTATCTACTTTTTATTATGTAACTTTTATTCCAAAATGAAAATGAATCTTCTTAGTTGTGTTGTTCAAAGTGTCATTTTAAAAATTTATTTCTTCAAAGCCTCTAACTATATAAAATTTATCGTTTATACTCTGTGTTGACGTATAATTTGTTTCCTCAACTTAGTTACCTTACTTTTATTTAGCTAAGACTAATAGTAAGAGATCTTAATTTATCATGTTTTTCAGATCACATTTTCAGTCTCCAAAATGCCAAAAAAAAAGACCGGCCAACGCAAGAAGGCTGAACGCCAAAAGCTTATTCAGAAAGAATTGAGAAAGGGCCTGGCCAACCGGTCTCTTGCAGAACAGCCGTGTAATTTTGCAATGGTTAGTTTGCATGATATTTGTGAACATTTTGTAATAAATGGGTTATTTGTACTCAGTAAATAGGTAATAAGGGGGAAATTTATGGCATGCTGTCAAATGCCATTGGTTGCCATAAAACTTGACTTCTCTGAGTTTAAAAAATATAACAGCTATAAAAGTAATCATTTCTGAATTGTATTGTATTCATTCATATAGTATTTAATAGGTTTAAATTTGTATATTTTTAAGTTTCATTTTATATTTTAAATTCCAAAAATGACTCCTAAAAGCTATCTAAATAGGAGTAAAATTCAAAGTATTTTTTTATTAATATCCTAGTGTTTAACTAAAAATGTTTCAGGAGAAAACTGTCTTGAAATTTGAATATTTTGTTGCTATCACTCTATGAATGTCAGCACCTATTGAAAACTGATGCTAACTTGAGGATGAAAATAAAATATATTTGTGTAGAAAATAATACTTTGTAATAAATAAAAAAGCAAGGACAGTAACTCTCAAATTAGCCATTATTTTTAATCAAACACGAGAATTAAACAAGAGAATTAAAATCGAACGTTTCGACCTCTAAGGTCATCTTCAGCATCTGAAACAATTGTTCAATAACATAAGTCCATTTGAAAAAAAAAAAAAACATTTGAAAATTAAAAAGCTATTTGTAATGAATAGGAGGATCATTACAAATAGCTTTTTAATTTTCAAAGGTTTTTTTTTTTTCAAATGGACTTAGGTTATTGAACAATTGTTTCAGATGCTGAAGATGACCTTAGAGGTCGAAACGTTCGATTTTAATTCTCTTGTTTGATTAAAAATAATGGCTAATTTGAGAGTTACTGTCCTTGCGTTTTTATTTATTATGAGATTATGCAAAAGGCTAAACTTCAATATTTATCAATAATACTTTGTGTAATATTTTTGAAAGTAAAATGTGATATTTTTTTCAGGAGTGTGAGAAATGCAACAGGTAAGCTACATCAGGACTGCACCTGCTGACTACTTGACTCTAACATTGAGTTGATCTTCATAGGTATTTCTGGTTGACATTTTGAGATTCTTGAATCTTACTTAAATATTCCTAGTAATAATAGTTATTGTTTACAATTCTGTTACCATAATTTATATACTTTGCTTGTTTGAGATAATAATAGTTGGGAATAATAAGTAAACCAATCCATTACCCATCTTAAAATTCCTGAAAACTTTACTAAATCTTTTATGCACTGTCAATGTACATTAAATGAGGAGTGTGATATTTCTGATTAGGCTTTAAGGATCATAATAAAACAGCTGTATTGTATACCATTAAAATGGTATCCTCACCCATGCCTTGATATAAATGCATCCTTTGACTTTTTTCACTGCACACTACTTAATTAGGACACCATTGGGGAAATGCAGCCTCTGAAACCTTCACTGGCTGCCAGGAAAGATCATGAAACTGCCTTATCTTGACCAAAAATGAAATTTTTTTTGTCAGAATCCTTAACTTATATCAGAACTATGTCTAATTAATTATGGTCTATTCAATAAATTTAAATGACTCATAACCTAATTTGATTATCTAACTTCATTATTTTTGGTCCACCATTCTTAGAATTAGCACGAAGATGTGAGCCTTGGAGCTGAAGGTTATATAGACTTATCTTTGATTGCAATTGTTTTTTCTGTTATGCAATATTTTTGGTTCACTTTTTTTTTGCCCTGCAAATATTACTTCCTTTTTTATTTTTTATACTGCTTCACAAGCTTCTTTCAATTTTACTGTTTCTATGCATAGAATGTGTGGACACATATTATTCCTTGTTACCATATTCTCTTTATTCCATACTAAATGATGTCTTCCTCTCATGGGAACTCATTTGTAGTGGTTAGGAGGAAGCTTAAGGAGCTTGTTTCACTTATGGATGAACTTATCCCTATAGGGCAGATTTATCTGAAAATTACGCTACAAATTGCACCAATGTGTACGTTTTTGCTTGTACACATTTTTCAAATTTTTGCGTAAAAGTGATTCAGAAAAGAGAGATTTTAGGGGGCACTTTCCAAGGCATCTTTTAAACTAATTTCTAATGTAATGTTGAAATAACACTTTACCACCTACCTGTGGCATTCATGCACTTCTACAGACGCCAGAAGAATCGCGCCTTCTGCTACTTCTGCCAGAGTGTGCAGCGCCTGCCTCAGTGTGGCAGCTGCGGCAAGACCAAGTGCATGATGAAGACTGGTGACTGTGTGGTCAAACATCCTGGTCACTTCACCACTGGCATGGCCATGGTGGTGAGTTCTAGGGAACCATCTTGTTTATATTTCAGCTTCCTTACGGTCATTAGGTTGACAGTTGGGTACATCTATACTGTGAGGTCTACCACGCTCTAGCATGAGGTCTACCACGGTAGAGCATGAGATTTACCTCTAGCTAGTACCATACCATGAGGGGTGCTGCTATAGCGTGAGGTGACTGAGGTCTACCGCACTACAGCATGAGATCTACCTTTAGCTAGTACTATAGCGTGAGGTTAGGTTACTAATGGATATTACTTATTTCCATTCATGTAATTTATCAATAAACACTTAAATTGTACATTTCAAACTGCACCTGGGTAGGCGATATATGGCGGTAGACATCACGCTATAGTAGCACCGTTAGTTGCTAAATTTAATTGTTCCTTCTATGTAGTTCCGTCTGTTATAAGAAATTTTTTGGGACGTGGTTTTTCTTTTTTAACTACAATAATGATAATAATAATAAACTCATTTAAGGACAGCTTCGGTTATAGACTATTTAGCTGTCGCTTTGGTATTTCTACCAAAGGATGTTTTTCATAGTTATAATAATATCAATTTAACAGTTTATCAATAAAGGTAAGTCAATTACAAAACAAAATTACTGAGACATTTAAATTAGGTCGTAAGCAGCGTTTCGTTGCGCTTTGTTGTGTTCCACTGTGTTTCGTTGCGTTTTATTTCGTTGCATTTTGTTTCGTTGCATTTTGTTTTGTTGCTTTTTGTTTCGTTGCGTTGCGTTTCGTTGCGTTGCGTCTCGCTGCGTTGCGTTTCGTTGCGTCTCGCTGCGTTTCGCTGCGCTGTGCTTCGTTGCGTTGTGTTTCGTTGCGTTGTGTTTCGTTGCGTTGTGTTTCGTTGCGTTGTGTTTCGTTGCGTTTCCTTGCGTTTCGTTACGTTTGGTAAACAAAAACCTGTGTTATTTTAACAACAGGGAAGCCTACCTAACCGTTAGCTAGGGCCCTCACATTGTCCCCCTGGGAGCGCTAGTTCCCATAGATACAATAGTTGTATCCCCCTGAGGGGTACAATTAGTTTAAAAATGGTCAATTTCATTTTTATCTAACTTATTTATTATAGTTTTTGTCCACAACTTTGGCTGATCAAATTTCTTCATGAAAGTGGTTTAGTTTTGAAATTGGTAAACGAGTTTTCAATAATATAGTTAATCAAGTGTTTGCATGTTCTTGGTTTCCAAAAAGGAAATGAGTGTGGGATAGTTTTCTGCTAATGCTCTCTCAACATACTGGACTTGCCATTGACAAATTGATTGCTATATTAATATGGAATAGTTACAGTAGATAATCCAAGCCCTTCTTGTATGACATTTAGTGTGTGTATACGTAATCTATTGTTTTAAAATGATATCCTGCTGTATGATATCCTGCTGTATGATATCCTGCTGTATGATATCCTGCTTTGATATCCTGCTGTATTGGGAAGATTATGTGAGCAATATAAACATTTCTTTACTATAACAAACCTCCTAAAGTGCCCCTGAAGAGACGGTTCTTGGGACTGCTGTTGACTGTCGCCTTATTGTAGACCATTGCAGGGCGCCATCTGCGACTTCTGCGAGACGTGGGTGTGTCACGCGCGCAAGTGTCTCCAGACGCACGCCTGCTCCTGCCCCCTCACTGACGCCGCCTGCATCGAATGCGAGAGAGACGTTAGTTCTCAGCTGACGTCACGGTAGAGGAAACAATGTAGGGCCAACCAGGCTCTTTTTCGTTGACCGTGTGGCAATGCTGACGTCATGGCAATGAACCAATAGCAGCACTCTTATTGCATCTGGCAACACTGCTAGCTCCAAATCTGGCACTTCTATTGGCCTAACAACATGCCGCAATGGTGATGTCATAAAGTTCTTTGAAAAAAAAAGCTTTTCTATTGGCTAGCCAAACAAGAGGTGTATTTTCCCTCTAGTAATGACTTTGCCTTGTTTCCTCTACCGTGTGTGACGTCGAGCAAATGGAGCGCACCTCTACAGAGCAAAGGCTAGAACTTTTACCTCATAAATAGTTTGTATTTTACACACTTTGAGTGTTATAATCAGATGCCTAAGCGTCTAACGACAGCAGCTAACGTGAGGTGAGAATTTATTTCAAGTTTTGCCAGAGTTGCTCCATTTTGTTGAAAGGCATACTGATGAGAAATTTCATTTAAGTGACTCATTTCCAAGGGATATCTGTGAGTTAAAAATTGTTTACAAAGTAAAATTGATCAAAGATGTACAACTTCTTGGGACTTTGGGCATGACAAACATCATTTGTTTTTAACAGTTAATGCTCATATTGCTTCTTAAAATTTTGGTTTTGGAATTTACTGTAAAGGTTATACTAGTCTTGCTTTTTGTTGTATCCCATTTTACTAAACACCCCGTCGTCAAAATGTTTCATTAAAGATTATTGTTTTAGTTATTACCACGGGTAGAGCATTATGTGTTGAAGATAATCTGAACTTAGTTATGGGTTTGTGCTTTGAAATGCTACCTAAATTCGTAAGGGCTGTTTTTCTCTTTTGATTAATGCTCTATCAGATTGCAAAGCGTAAGGAAATAACATACATACGGGTGTAGTACGTAAAAATGTAATTCACTTGTTGCTTGCGAGCAAAAATGAAAACGTTGCTCTGTTGATTGTAATGAGCATTGTTGCTGGTTCTATTGTCAGGTCTGGAGTCACGGTGGCCGGATTTTCAACTGCAACTTCTGCAACAATTTCCTCTGTGAAGATGACCAGTTTGAGCACCAGGCGTCCTGCCAGGTGCTGGAGCAGGAGTCCTACAAGTGTAAGTGTTGTAGGTCATTAGCTGAATTTTTTAGCAAACAATTCAAGTGCTTTTAACACGTTCCCTACGGATTGGGACATATTACTGGGTGAGTTGCGCATTAACGTACCGGCGTCAGTGAATGTCATTTCTTGTTTCGTGACCTTTTTAAAAAATGACTGTTATCATAAAAGGTAAAATGTTATTGTGCAATTGCAGTTTTCATATTTCTTAGGAAGGGTAAAAATACATTTGATCAGTAAAGTTGATTTCCCAATTCTGCTACCCACAACCTAACCAACCCAGCGTTAACCGCTGAAATGTAGCTAACGTGTTAATGGTGCAGCTGGTAATGTAAGTCTGCATGTCTACTTGGTTATGCAACACACATGTTGTTCTGTCTTTTTTCTAGCCAAAGTCTCTGTGGTTGCTTATTTTTCAAACCCGTCATTTTTAATGGGCCTTGTACATTTTGTGTTTGTAATAATTAACGTTGTAATAGTTATGTAACATTGATAATTATGGACGAAAACAGCAGGAAAACCCCCCAAAAATATTGCTAATTATGGTTGCAATTGCAGGCCTGTCGTGCAGTCGGCTAGGTCAGTACTCGTGCCTGCGCTGCAAGACCTGCTACTGCGAGGATCACGTCAAGAGGAAAGGAGTCAAGTTCGACTCGAAGGGCAGGCCTCCCTGCCCCAAGTGCAGCTTCCCCACGGAAGAAACGAAGGAGCTCAGCATGTCCAGTGAGTGCAACGGGTTAGATTTATTTTTCAGTATCTTTCGTTTTTACATGGTGAATTTTCTTCCTGGGGATACAACTATTGTATCTATGGGAATTAGCGCTCCCAGGAGGAAATGTGTGAGGGCCCGAACAAAGAGTTAGGGAGCCCTTCTTTTTGTTGAAATGAATTTTTTTTATGTTGAGGATCACCTTTTTCGGTTCACTGCTGTCCTGTTTTTCATCGCCTACTACTTTGTTCTTCAACTGTGTGCGTTTTGCAGCTCGGCCGCGCAAGTATGAATGCCAACAGTAGTTGTGTTGCATTTTTTAAACAATTTACCGCAAGTAATACAGAAGTAGATCCAGATTTTCGCTTCATACAGAAGTAGATTGAATAAATGAAGCGAATTGACGGATTAGGGTGCCTTAATGTGTGCATTTTGCAGCTCGGCCGCACAAGTACGGATGCCAGCAGCAGTTGTATTGCATTGAATAACTAGAGCGAATTGAAGAATTGGGATGCATTATTGTGTGCTTTTTGCAGATTAGGATACAGTATTGTGCCCTTTTTACATATTAGTACGCACTAATGTGTGCTTTTTCCAGCCCGGTCGCACAAGTACGGACGCCAGCAGCTGAACTTCGCGGATCGTCAGGATTCTGACTCAGACGAAGGCGCCGGCGCGTCAGGCGGTTTCTCGTACGACTACGACGAGGACTACGACGACGACAGCGACGAGGAGGACGATGAAGAAGAGGAAGAATCTGACGAGGATAAGAAAGATTGACCTAATAAATGAATGCCTTTCCCCCCGTGTTTGGTTTTCCATATTTGTTTCTAGATAAGGATGAGCTGTGATCCTGTGACTGATGAACGCACAGATATAAATCGGCTCCGCTTATGTGTCGATATGAGCTATCTGCTTTGCGCCGAGTAGGATGAGAGTTTTTTGTACCTATTTTGGTTCAATGAATGTGCTTGAGCTCTCCGGTTATAAATCAATGGTAGTTCTTAGCAGAAATGAGGTACTCTTCATGATCGTTTGAGAAGAAGAAGTGACCGACTTTAAGTGCGTTGAAATATCCCAAGATTTGAAGTAAAACACGATTTTGAAGAATGAATTTGCGTTCGATATAGTTGTAAACATTCAGTGATAATTGTTATAGAAATAACAGAATTGATGAGGTAAATATAGCTTTAAGAAATGTTTAGGAACTGTATTTAAGGAGTTGAAAAGTTCACTCGCAATAGAGCTGAGATTTTACAATGAAATTTATTTTACATGTTAGAGGAATTCCGAACGACACGAGAGCTTTTATGTGCTGAGAAAATGAGCGAAGAAAGGGCTCATAGAAATTTCGTTAACTCGTTCCCCGCGTATTGGGCCATATGCGTACCAGTCGGTAAATTGCTCATTCTCGGGCTGGTATAAATGAATGGCATTTCATCTGTTTTGCGGTCTTTTTTAAAAATAACTCTTACCATACGAGATGAAATGTCGTGCAATTGTATTTTCATATTTCTTATGAAGGATAAAAATGTATTCGAGGAGTAAAGTAGATTTCCCAATACTGCTACTTAGAACCTAACAAAACGAACCGTTAACAACCACGTTTCCGTGGTTGTTAACGTATTAAAAGATGCGTACTTAGTTATGCAGCAGCTAGGACGTAAAAGTCACGTAAGCACTGAGCAAAAGATGTGAACAGAAATCGTAGCACGGTAAAAAATTAAATTAAATTTGAAAGCAATCGGATCCAAAATGTTTGCCCATTGTTTTTCAAAACTTCCTTAATTAATATAAAGGCCTTCTTATTTAGTTGGAGGAAACACCACTATAAGTACTTTATTATCTAGGACTGATTGAATCAACTCAGAGCAAAACGGTCAAAAATATTTCGTACTAAAACAAAGGAGCTTGCTGTTGCTGTTGTTTGGTCGAGCTTAGAAGTTGCGCTTGAAGTGATTCAGAACACGTTTATGGTGAACTTACCATATACTTTCCTATGCCTATATTTCTACAAGTCTTATAGATTTTGCTTGGTAAATTTTTTTTGCCGTCGGGAAATTTCATCGGCCATCTGAGAGGATTTAATATCTAAAATAAATCCTCCTCTGCATTGAGCTAAATAAGTTTACAATCTATATTGGAATTTCAATTTGGATTTTAACAATTAGCGAACTACTAGTTTCTTCACAAAAAAGTTCAATAATTAATACCAACTTTAATTTCTGAACTTCTTTAAGTACGCAAGTAGAATTCAATGAGTCTCGGCTCCAATTTAACAATATTAAGAATCCAACAAGTTAAGAGAATCAAATCACTCGATTTCCTAAATTCACTACTTAAAACTAGAAATAATTTCTTATGAAAGTCATTTTTCTTACATCACGGGATTTAGTATTTTATTGTTCAAGCCCCTACCTGTTATGAAATTGATTTTGGGTCTAAGATCCTTCTCTGCTGTACATAAAAGTACGAACATATCAGTTTTAGATCAAATACGTTGAAAGCGCAACGCTGAACACCTTTTTCAAATACCCGTAGAAGCCAAGTGTGATAGCTTACTGTGATAAGTGGATGTGAAGGATCCTGTACAAACTCAAATTTAGAAAAATTTTGTTACGAAAGATCGATTTTGTGATAAGAGTGTCTCTGAGTTTACACAAGGTCAGATTGGAGAAGTAAACAGTTCTTTGAAGAGCCATGAAAATCAATTTTGAAGCGTATACTCATGTCCAAAATGCATTAGAGTCGCCGAAGAATTGTAGAAAAACAAACATTAATGAAATCACATGTACACAGATGGCACCGTGGATATCAGTCACCTCAGATTGGTTTTTTCAGAGATTGGACCGGTGTGTGGAGACAACCGCATGGTATAAAGGCAGGTCTCGCCGGGGTTACGAATCACAGTGTCTTCTGCGAATCGCCGAGGAAACAACATTGAAGACTTGAGCACCTTCACCACTTCAGCAGGTATACATATAATTAAAACTGTTACTCACGAACTTATATCTTAATCTAAATTGTTTCTTGTTTTATTGTGTCTAGGTCTAAGTCACTCAAGAAACTTCCGTTTTCCATGTACATCAGAAATTGAACTTTACATTTCACCATCGTCAACACTTTTAATTCAAACCTGACAGCATCATTAAAATTTTAAAGGCTAAATTTATGGCTTGAAAATTTGAAATGATTCTGAAGACCATCTTTTTCTATTTTACCTAATTATCAAAAAAAGAAGGAATCTATTCCTTTCACAAATTTTGCGATGTACGAACACGTTTTCAAAGAAAATAAGAGTCGTCAGATAGCCTATGTAGCCCTGATCAATATGAGTAAAGAATGGAAGAAATTACTCTATTTACTTTACAATCGTCAAAGCTATTGAATCAAGAAAGCTGAGATTCCTTTCCTGTAGAAAACACCTCGAAAGCTAACCTCCATACTTTAGGAGGCAATTTCCAACATTTGCACTCATGGTTCGCAAGCTGCGAAATAAGTTGAGCACCAACCAATCCCCATTTCACACAATTCACTCAGCTCCTTATTTCGTGGTCACCGTGGCCGAGTGGTTAAGAACGCTCTCTTCCCGGGAAGGTGTCTCCAGTTCCAATCCCGGCAGTGCCACCAGGTGATATCTCCTCATTTGTAAAACGGAGAATTCCGCCACAATTACCCACTCTACCCAGGTGTCGGAAATGGGTACCGACTTGACCGGGTGTTACCGTCATTGTGTCCTGTTGTTAGTAAAAGGCCTCTGAAAAACCAATGTACATAATGATGTGTATCAGGCTTGATTGATTGGAATAAAGTATTCCTTATTTCCTCTCAGTCACATCAGTGCCGCCATCATGAAGACCTTCTTCTACACCATCACTCTTCTCTGGCTAGTTGCCGTCTGCAATTCGGCCGCTCTCCCTGCCCCTAAGGGTAAGATTACCACAATTTATGCATCCATTCGTAGCCTCACATCTATAGATATCTTTCAGTGCTTTTTTGCTCATTTGAGTCAATTGTATCTTAGAAATAAGCATTTCAATGATAGGAGTTTAATCAGAATATTCCTAATCTAGTTTGAAATGCTTTTCTTCGGATGTGTATGTTAGGATGTATTGTTGAAAAGTAACTTAATTATGAGACATCGGATTGAGTTCTTCAATGAGTTGAAAATTGAGAATTATCTTAAACCATTTAAACTTATTTCATTTAGTTAATCAAGTTAACAATTAGTATTAAATTCACTACTTGATGTATTTATTTTGTCACCGCTGGGCGCTTCAACTCATCATGCACTAGAGCGATGGCTTAGAAAGACGGAAAATGAGATGTTATGGTCTTATAATCAATATTATATGTTGCTTTCGCTGTATTCGCTGCCACTTATTAACATCACTCTCAAGTATGAGACACATTTTGAGAACTCTTCTAGGGATTATAAAATGTTGGTGGATGGAATTATTTTTACGATTTATTTCACTTTCAATGGTCTGAAAGATCCATTTACAGCGAGCATTGTCTATGATGCGAATGGGAGACAAGATTAAAATAAAAAAGCTAGCTCTGATCAATATCAGCATTGTGGGTCAAATTAGCTTCGAGGCTTCTTGGCAATATATCAGGAGAGGCACCAATTCTGATAAAAGCTTGAAAATAATTCGTCACTAATGTACTAAGAATCAGTTAGAAGCAGTAAGCAAATTCCAAATATTACATTTAGAGTTCAAATATATATAGGTCCAGCCGTACATGCATTGGTACTCTGCTCCGTTTCCAAGCAACATTGAAATTGAGGTCAGCAAAAGATGTTGAAAGTTTTCACTTCGACCCCTTAAATCAGAGCTTCCTGTGAAAAATAATTCGGTATTTCAAAGTCAGCTTCTCAATATTACTCCTGAATGATGGTAAATGAACACGAATTTATAATTTCTAAACCGTTTCAGATGGCGAGTCTACCGATTTGGCCGCAAGCCGATCTACTGCCCTCTTCAAGTTCAATAAGCATGTTCAGTCCAACTTCGTCGAGCCCAAGAGTTCGGTTGACCTCCTGAACATCTACATTGCGAGGCCCATCTATTCCGCTGTTGGAGAGTTAGTGTCTAACTTCCCGTACGAAGCTGCAAAGAATATCAAGGGTCATCGCTACCTAAACTTTGATCAGCTCAAGAATTTCACTTTTGCTAAGGGTAACGCACGCAAGGCTCTTGGATCCGTCGTTTCTGTTCCTTCCAAGGACTTGGCCATCATGGAGGAATTCTTGGAGGACTACTTGGATGGGGTAATTGAGCATGGCCAGAAGCACTTCAACATTTTCATGCTCGCCCTCAGACACTTCCTGAGCTCTCAGTTCTCAAGTTTGGCCTGGATGAAGCCCTCAGATGGGCTTACTTTTGCTCAGTAAGCGTCATTTTGCACCACCAGTTTGTCCCAGTTGAGAAGGGACGAGCGGGACAACATATCGGGAGGATAATATTCTGGGAATTTGTTACCCTGTGGTTCACGTTAAAAGTAGTTGAGGCAGTAAGTGATGAATTGTCTCTTTGACTGAAGCAAACATTGGT
Source organism: Platorchestia sp. MABIK (assembly GCA_014220935.1). Lineage (NCBI taxonomy): Eukaryota > Metazoa > Arthropoda > Malacostraca > Amphipoda > Talitridae > Platorchestia > Platorchestia sp. MABIK. The sequence goes on along the minus strand of JACJUY010002259.1, from coordinate 97,780 downwards.
GTCGATAGAGGCAACTTTTCAGATGTTCTCCGTCTGCTGTAAGCATCCGTGGGTCCTAATTTTCTTGAGGAGGCAAATTTAATTTTTGACGAAATTGCTCAGATCAGCAATAGACATGCACAACCTCTGACTGTTGCTGTACTGTCGTTCTCATTGTTAGCTCCATCTCTTACTGAGAGATGGAGCAATCAATCTCTTACAATCCTCATCTCATGATCACTTTCGTGGCTAAACCTGTGGTCTGTCTCGTAACTAAACTGTGATAGCACATAAAAATGATTGTTTTCGTACATCATAAATATTCGAATTCAACTGGTTTTTATCATTCTTTAGGAAAATCAACTTATAGCAAAAAAACTGTTCAATACTCTTTAATAAATATGTCAGTTGTGATGTGATATATACGGGTGAAATGAGTGTGTGTGAGCTAAAATACGAACGGGTGTTTATACTTTCTAAATATCTTTCACTTTATGCATTTCCACAAAATTTTTTAATTGCAGTGTTTCAGGAACATTAATTTTTAAATAAAAATTTTAATACCGACAAAATATACTCGTAAAAAATATAATAAATGCGAAGATTTCTTATCCCTTACGTAAGAAATGAAGATAGATTTGTAACAGCTCAGTGAAACAATGTGAGCAGCCGACAGATACATTTAGTACATGAAGATTTACTTGACTGTACACCAGCGGCATTCGTCAGCATACAATCTTGTCTGTTGGGCAAATTGTAATAATTTTAAGCACCCACGTGTGTCTACATTACGTAGGTGTGTCAAGACTCATGAGGTTTAAATCCCTTCTAATGATCAATGTTGGCCACACTTCATTGTGCCTTTATTGAGTTCAAAAAGGTTTCAATCAACGTAAAACCAATTAAAGAACATATATGAAGAACATAGAGTATTATTTATTCAACGTAAATCTTTGATTAGAAAAAATCTACTCTGGGGCTTGAGGGAAAAATGCTTCAATATGATGTTAAAAGTTGTAAAATTTGAGGAATTTAAATAATTAAAACAAGTCGTAGATTTGAAAATTCTAAAATTCAGCAATTCCAGCAACTTAAACATCCTAAACAATTTGATCAATTTGCTTCTACAAACAATACTTGATTACAATAATCACTGAGAACTATTGTTATTTTGAACAAACAACATTCAGCACTCCACGTTTTTAAGTTCTGTGCACGAGCGAGGAATGCTCATATGGACACAATAACTTGCTTTGTAAATACATCACTGAGTTTTTAAACTAAAGAGAAAGATTCATATAAAGTTGACTTTAAATAGAGGCAAAAATAGCAGAGGTTCGCAAATATTAGGCTAAACTAACTTGGGAAAGACAGCTTTGTTTGTATTTATCCGGCTGCTGACATTTACTGTGGGTATTATGAACTATTGAGTGACTAAAGTTTGACATTACATACATTACAAATGTAATAAATTAATAATGCATATAATGAAATATCTTTTCACATATTCCGATGACAAATTTTTAAAATAGTAAAGTATATGTTGTTTCTATCTGTAGAGTATTTCTGTTCTAAATATATCACACAGCAATGATGAAAATCACATAGATGGAGGAACAGGAATTTTTGGGTTTGCTATCATATTCATGAAAAATTGAACATACTTATGACATTTGATGCTACTTCCTTCAAGCTGTCTTTTTATGTGAAATAGATCAAAAGTATGCTTGTTTGAAGTATGCTTGAAATAGATCAAAAGTAACACTTGAAATTAAAAAGAATCATTGATCTGAAATTTGTGAAATTGAGGTTGAGTGTGTTAGAGTGGTTCAAAATACATCGTAGATATTTACGCTGAAAAACAAGTGAAGCAGTGACTCTCCAACTTTTTTTTAAATTAAAAATGATAAATGATAAAATGAGAAATGATAAAATGATAAAATGATAAAATGATAAAATGATAAAATGATAAAATGATAAAATGATAAAATGATAAAATGATAAAATGATAAAATGATAAAATGATAAAATGATAAAATGATAAAATGATAAAATGATAAATGATAAAGGAGACGTGCCTTCAAATCTCGGAAGAGGAGTTTTTGATGTCGTCACAAAGTTTCACGCATTCGTCCTATTCTTGCCCCTTCTAACTACATGCGCACCATCTATAATTTAACAAACTAATAATTTGTTCAAAAAAAGCTTCAAAATATTTAAAGAGTATTTAGAGCTGTGCATTTTTTCTAATGGTGTTGATGTGGGCCTTTCTTTTTTATTGAAAATTGTTCAAATCCAATGTGTTGTAATGCTTCTCATACATATACTTTTTTGAGAATAAACGATTTTTCTTTCATTTTGGAAAGTGTTGAGAAAAATCTTTCACTTGATCCTAGAAGAAATAAAAACCGCTCACAGCGAAAAGCAGAGCGTGAAGCTATGTGCAGTGACCGAAAATTTTTACAGAAAAGCAGCAGGAAAATTTGGAAAAAGTTCTATCTACTGCAGGTTTCACATTTTGAGCAGGAAGCTCATTTCATTTATTAAATCATTAGTGAAACCCAGGATAATCTAACTTATCGCATTGATTGGCCAGGGCGCAGAATTCAAGTGTTGAATTAAATTTGGTAAAAAAGTATCTATGAATTTTTCATACATGAAGGTTTCTACACCTATTTTAGTTTCTCCTTATCGATTAATTTTGTATTGCCAATAATTCTGTCTAATAATTCAAGTTCAAATCTGTGCAAAAGTAGAAATTTAACTTGCTAGGCTTACAAATATTAATTGACGGTTTGCAATTACTGCTGCTAATAATTTCCATGTGCATCAGTTCACTACAATACACAATATTGTACTAACATATAAATCTGATTTTTCATTTTCCTTAAATATGAATTCTAAAAAAGGCAATTGTAAAATCCGATACTAGTTGGGAGGTATTGTGAAACATCACTTTCTAGCATAGGCTTACTCACTCTAAATGCCACTAATGGATATTTGTTATACATCTCATTTATGTTCTCTTAGTGCGATGTATTAAAACTGAATTCCTTAGTTTAATAACTGATCTTTACGATTAATTAGATTAAAATAATTAGCTTATAATAATTATTCCTCTTACGTTTATTTGGAAAGTTCTTGCACATTTGTGTGCAAAATATATTATTATGAATTATGGATAATCCTTTTGTCTTTACTTATAAGCAAAAGTTTGAAGGGTGAATGGGGTAGAAAGAAGAAAATATTTACAAAATAATCTAATTATTATCATTGAATTAATAAATGCTGTAGTTTTACTCGGACGTTTTATTCACTAATTTCTTGTGAACTGAATCTTTGAAATCACGTCCTTTTTCAGAAGCTTCAGAATTTAGGGTTAAATTAAGTTTGTAGGGTAGAAATTCTTGGCGTGAAAATGTGACGACTTCACTTGACACAATTTTCTCTGGTAGGTCAGTGCACGATTGAAGTTGCTGGTGGGGTGTGTCGAAGAGTTTTTAGTCTAATTTCTGTGATGGTGGAACGAATCGGTGAGCAGAAAGTCAAATGGTGATGCTACAAGATGGGTCTTATGCCCCTTGAATACAAGGACTGTCTTACAGACAGCCCGTACTACCGACAAAAACTTCAAGCCCATGAAAAAGAGTTGGACAAGACTAGTCAGGCTATAAAGACCCTTACGAAAGAGGTTAGAGAGCTGGTATCGGCTGCAAAAGGTGGGCATATCAGTTTATAATCATTTTTCTGTAATCAATGCATTTTTTATTGCGTGCTCATGGGTATTGATGAAAATTTAGTTTGTATTCCTCTATTCATGTTGACGTAATCTAATTTCAAGTGTTGCTGCGTAACCAGTCTACAAAGTTGCAGTGGTCTATTGTGCAAAGCGTAAAAAGGGTTTTGTACAGGTAATCTGTCCTAATGCCTTACTACAGGAGAAGTGTTTACAGTCTCAGTAACTGTGAAGCGTTTGCTAATAATTGAATTTTGAATTTTTGGTCCCGAAACATAGTTAATTATATCAAAATAAACAAGTTTTCTTTTATGCACTTTCCATCGCAAATGAGTATTTAACGAGGTATAGCGGTAGGTTTAGTTTTGTCTATGATGACGAATGCGCTCGATTAAACAGCCACTCATTTATTTTTGAATTTTTGTTCCATGAATCACGGTAATAATATCAAAATAAACTATTTTTCTTCTATATACTTTTTGCGACAAATGAGTATTTTACGAGTTAGAGCGGTAGGTTTTAGACGGCGGGAACGGGTTCGATCATTCAAGCGCGTTGGAAGGAAGCGTCCACTGCAGTGTTGCCATACGACGCACTTGATGAATTACTTTCCGCTTTGAAGACTGGAGTTTCGGTAACTAATTTACCGCTATAAATCGTAAAATAGTCATTTGCGACGAAAAGTGCATGAAAGAAAACTTGTTTATTTTGATATAATTAACTATGTTTCGGCACTCAAAATTCGATATTCGATTATTAGCAAACACTTCACATTTACCACAGTCTCTTTAGATATTATCATGGACTTGAAAAAAAGTGTTAAATTTTTGCTCCGGCATTGTTATTCAGTATTCACCCTTTTATTTTCTCTACCATTGTGTTGTGCCATGAATTTTCCTATAGAATGTAAAGGCTTTGAAGGATTCTTTTTGAAAATCAAGTAGCCATTACCATCTCAAAATTGTTGCTGCTACTATGCCTGTCACATTTGATATGTAGGTTGTGCTATGATGGCTCTAATCTCAAAAGGTCACTTCCCTGAAGTAATAAAAGTTTGTAATTTAGCATGTCCAAGAGGAGGAGATGATAGTCAGACTAGGCTACCAGAAAAATTTTAAGCGTGTTACGTGACTAGATTCGATACTAATTCAAAAAAACAAAGATCTCAAGCTAGCATTCTTGAAGGTTTCTTATTTTGCTCATGTGCTCTCAGGATAACTTTCTATACCATAGGTGACAATAATTGTTTACTGACATAACTCTGTTGTAACCATGCTGAGTTCTAGTCTTAGTCAGAGAGCAATAGCAGAAATGCTGATCAGATAGTCATGCCAACAGGGGTCTCCTGAAATTTTCTATTGTCACTAAAAAGATTGTGAAATTTCTTGAATCTGATTCCAGAATGTCAAGCATCAAGGCAAAATTTCAGAATTGATGAAAAAAAATTGGTAAAATTGTTTACCAGATTTGACAATTGGATATTTTAAAAGTTGCAATTTAACAATCTAGTTTTTAAATAGTTAAATAAAGAGAATCGTTTACATACAGTTAAAAATTTTTGTATCAAGGCATAATATAGCTGTCCAATATGCTTCTTAGCACAAATTAAATCTCTGATGTTAAATTTTAAGATTACTACAATATAAGACACATTCCAACCCTGGGTAATAGAAACTTGTCAAGATAGAAATATAAATTTTTGGGTTAAAAACTTGGATATGAGGTGGTATACAGTAGTTTCTTGGAAGTCAAACATAATCCATTCTAGAAAACTGGTCAACTCGGGAACGAATATCCCATGTAAGAAATAATGGAAACCCAATTAATGTGTTCTAAGCCCTACTTGACAGGTACACTACAATGTTGCATATTTTGAGCTTTTTTCATAGATGAACATCTCACTGATGCTGTTACTGCATAACTGTCTTTAATTTATGAAGATGAGCAATAATTTCTCCTTCCAATATTTGAGGTCTTTTCTTTGTCAATGAGGTCACTCCTTTTGTTACATTTGCCCCTCTCAGCTCTTTTTTCTTCAAAAATGTTGATATTGTCAACTTGGCCATGCCGTGCTTTACAGCTAGATCCAAAATACGCACTCCACTCTTAAATTTTGCAATGATTTCCTTCTTCAGTTCAATTGTTGTTGGAGTATTCTTTAGTGATACTCATTTTTAGCAGTTTGGAGCGTAAATTAACCAATTATATAGAAGAATGAAATAGCATATAACGTTGCTCAAGTTCATGTGTGACCAGAACAACTGATGGCGTATGACTTTTGATGCTTGACTTTGTGAGCTTTTCCCTCGGATTGGTTCAACTTCCAAATGCTTGTTTGGCTTTTGTGCCAAAAATCACTTGAATTTTTGGTCGACCTTCAAGGCGTTTGACCTCAGAGGTACTATTGTATTTTAATTCTGCTAGTGAAGGATGTGCATGGTTGGTGGGATTGATCTGGTTTTTGGCTGTTTAGATACTGAATGTAAGTCTAGTTAGATGTAGTTTGTTTGAAAAATAAGTAAATCGTTAAAGTGATGTGGTTAATATTTTATCAAGTCTCCTGCATATTGATTTTGGAGCTTGTGATTGCTGCTGGAGAATATATTGCAATTTCTTCCCACTTTGATATGAAGGATTGTTTAAAGGGCCAGTAAAATTTAAGAAATTATTTTGAGGAAACAATATTGATAGGATCTAACCTAATAATACCTGTTGTGTGTTTATTTAAATATTTATTTACATATCTGTTTGGTGTCCGCTTCTTACAAAACATAAGATGCCTGAGTATGCGGTATCATGGATACTGAATTCCTCAGTGTAACATTGAAGGATGGCCTTCATCCATTGAGATGTTTGGCATTTTATCAGGATAGGTTTGTTTAAGAGGGATTTGGTCAGACTAGGACAGGATAGGTTAGCATTGGTTAGGTATTATTGACAGAATTTTTTCACGGGTCCACCTAGCTTAACGATGACATTGTCCAAAGTATTTCCACGGGTTCTGCTACCACCTAACAATACCCTTGGTTAATTTGTTTGGAGTCCGCTTTTTCCATTTCTCTGTCACGCTCATGAAGATAGCCATAATGACCGTATCTGTGATACGAGTTTCACCGCTGCGCAAGTACAATAATGTTTTTATCACGGGTACTATTAGGATGGATGTTTGTTAGTCATCCACGTGTGGAAAGTTTGTTCAAGATAGGTATTGAATCTCGTCATTTTTGGCGGGCCGTGCACACTAGTCCTAATAATAATTCTCTGTCTATCATTTGAGAGCTTTTTTGTGTATTCATTAACTAATCTTTCATTTGTGCTCTCAGATGTTTCATGTGCTTTCATTACTTAACTTTTTACTGTAAAGTAAAAAATAAGATACCAATTTGTTGTCTGTCACCACTTAGTGAGATCTTGAATATTTATATATATATATAGCTGAGGCTTCATAGCTTGTTAACTTTGATAAATGGTTCACTTTGGTATTAGTTTGGACAAGTATCTGTTTATAGAACTTATAAAAATTAAACTAGAAAGTGCTAGGTGATGCCAAACATGGAAAAAGTTAATTATTTGTATCATGTATACTGTGCCCAAAGTAATAAGGTCCCTGCTTTCAAGAATGAATTTTTTGTGAAGGACTTCCATTCAAAAGCCTTTAAAAAATTTAAGTTTTGAGAAAGCAAATTAATTAATACTGTAAAAAAGAAAAATGGATATATCATGATGCTGCATACTGGAGAGATCAAAGGAAAGTTCAGATTTCATCTTTCTTTTGATATGATTTGAAATTGGAGATTACTATGACTGCTGTTACTCATATGTACTTTTTTGTCAATATTTGGCTGCAACCATGAAGAGATTTGACTGACATAGCTGCACGTATTTGATGGGCAAATTTGTGACACGTGATTCTTTTGCTTAGAAGTTAATTTCAATATTTAGACTCCTGATATCATGTAGATAGCTTTGATAGCCAAATTTTTACTATATTATAAGAAAATTCAAGAGCCAGGGAAGCCAATATTACAGTTACACTTGTGGAACCCTGTCATTTAAGTTGTCAATAGTGCAATTTTGTTTTAAGCTCTTCCTTACATCATAAAATTACATTATTTTTCACAGCTGCATTTGGTATTGCTGTTATAATCACTGAGGTCACCACCAAAGCACTGTAGCTACTAATTACGTGAGTGGAAGTTAACAGTTTGACTGTGATGGGTTGAACTGAAGTTCAATATTCAACTCAAAGTCAAAAGTTGTTGAAAAATATTATAATTACATTAACTGGAAATATTAAATACCATTTATTTGAAAAGAGTGTTAAAAATTTTTCAAACTACCCATCAATGGGGACGTTTCACAGCTGGAGAAACTTGAGCACGTCGCACTTTTGGGTCGTATTGTAAGCAATGTGTTAAACCTTGATATGGCGTGAAAATGTTTGAGTGCTGAAGTAGGCACAGGCAATCAGAGTTGAAGATGAAAGCTGCTCAAAGAGTCTTTGCCAGTGGTGGCACACTCGGGTGAAGTGGAACTGATCTTGCTTCTGCAGCACTTCAGTTGCTCCTCTGTTGACGCGAGCGGTCACTGCTATGTGCGGGTTTTGATCTTGTTGCTGATGTATGTCCTTTGCAGCATCTAGTTATTTTGATCTTGTTGCTGCTGTGCGAGTTCTGATCTTGTTGCCGCTGTCCGTCCTTTGCAGCATCTAGTTAGTTCACCTCACTTGCAGTCACCAGTAAAACCACAAACACTCCTCATCATCAACGTTATTCAGAAACAAAGAGGAACAGTTCAAAAAACCTGTGATGTCTAATGTTGTACATTCACCTCCATGCATATTATGTCTGCGTGACAGACGTCTTGGCTTAATGGTTTTGACACGCACCGCTAAAATGTGTATCAGTTATTGGAGTCTAAGATGACAAATTTTGGCCATGCTTGTTTTTTTTTTGAAGGGTGAGAAGTAGAGACACTTTAGGCTATACGTGCGAACTCCCGCCCCGTCGCTTCATGTTCGACACGTTGCTTCTCAGAACGAGGGACACGTGTCAATGCTGATCTGTTGCGGAAAATTTCGTCCATTTCCAATCACGTTTAGGTCTTCTTCCGTGGCGCCCTTAATTTATCAAATTACAAGCACCGTTTCCAATCCCCTCCATGGTGTGACGCAAGGTAGATCTTCTTCGGTTGTATTATTTCATTTTCGTTATATTCCGAAGGAAAAATTTTATTGCTACTGATCGAACCAATACTACTGGAGCACAAACGTCATACTGAAGAGAACTCAAATAGCATCTGCAAATATATCAGACATATTTTAAGTGACTACGCTTTGCGTGACGTATACATGATTCACGATTCTACGGCGTATTACCACAGCGGCACGATTTTTATATCTACTGGGAGGCTTAAACTAACTAATAATCTTTCTTAAATCTACTACTTCAGTGGAACGTTAACCACGATAAAGGAAACAAGGTAGGTTCAAACCAGTCTTTTTTTTCGTTGCCGGTGTGGTTTTGCTAACGTCACGGCAACGAACCAATAGCAGCGCTTATATTGCATCTGGTAGCACTGCGAACCCCAAATCTGGCTCCACAATTGGTCTAACGACGTAGCGTTTTGATGACGTCGTACAGTTTGTTTGAAATAAAGCCATTTAAGGACATTGGCTAGCCGAACAAGAGGAGGTGTATTTTCTCCCATTGAAATGACCCTACCTCGTTTCCTCTACCGTGACGTTAACGGAGCAACAAACTGCCATCACACGCCTGTTCCATTGAATAGAAGTTATTTACGGGCAAGCCTTGACGTATTCGCCCCCATTCCTGCTGTTGAGCTTCTTTGCGTTAATCAGTGCCGCGCCCGCAAAGGGCGAGTGAGAGCTTCTACCCTTCCGGTTACCAACCTCTCTCTTCGTTTGATTCCTACTCCTCTCTGTGGTCCTTTATTGGGTGAATGAATTACGCTCGCTGTTTGAGCGTTAATCTCTGTGGATTTAGCTATAAAGACTAATACGCTCATTATGAGTTACGCTCCTTGTTTGAGCGTTAATCACTGTGGATTGAGTTGTGAAGGGAAATAGGTTAATTTTTAGTAGGCTTTCGCATGAGTGATTGCGGTTTTCATTAATTTTCTACCTCTTTATGATATTGGTAGCTTGCTACTTATTTGCACACTGTTCGCTGTGTCAAAGTACGTATCTCAAAATACATAGGCAAGTTGTTAGGTTTCATTACAGACGCTTGGGTTCACGTCATGTTTGTGCGAGCGATCTTTTTTTTTTTGTTGAAATTAAATGCTTTTGTTTCTACTTTATTCTATGCGCGCGGAATCGTTCGCGGGAACACCCCTTGTGCATAGACTTCACGTTCCCATGACTCCATATTAAATGGTGCCTTCATCCTTCCTTTCTTTGAACATCTTTGTTTTGATAAGGGAGGCTAAATTTAATTTATAATTGTTCATGCGAGCTCGATGTTCTGTCGACATGCACAACATTGCGGGGAATTGAGAGCTTCTCGCTTTTGATACCGCAAGCCTACCCATTGATAGGCTGAACTAGCTCGTCACTGTTATATATATATATATATATATATATGTGTGTATATAAATATACGTATGTGATATCGGGCAAAGATGAAAAACGCGTAATTGAATAGAAAACTGAGATGAAAAACGCATAATTGAATAGAAAACTGAGCTGAAAAACGCATAATTAAATAGAAAACTGAGATGAAAAACGCATAAATAAATTGAAAACTGAGATGAAAAACGCAGAATTAAATAGAAAACTGAGATGAAAAACGCATAATTAAATAAAAACTGAGAGGGAAAACGCATAATTAAATAAAAAACTGAGATGAAAAACGCATAATTAAATTGAAAACTGAGCTGAAAAACGCAAAATTAAATAGAAAACTGAGATGAAAAACGCATAAATAAATTGAAAACTGAGATGAAAAACGCAGAATTAAATAGAAAACTGAGATGAAAAACGCAGAATTAAATAGAAAACTGAGATGAAAAACGCATAATTAAATAAAAAACTGAGATGAAAAACGCATAATTAAATAAAAACTGAGATGAAAAACGCATAATTAAATAAAAAACTGAGATGAAAAACGCATAATTAAATTGAAAACTGAGATGAAAAACGCATAATTAAATAAAAAACTGAGATGAAAAACGCATAATTAAATAGAAAAGGACTAAAAGAGCTTTCTCTGAAATTCTCCTGTTTCCAGTGCCATTAATGGTGGGTTCACATGAGTGGGAAAGAAAGAGTGGGTTCTCATGGTTCCAACTCACTCATGCCTTATTATTTTCTTTTTCAGTGCCCGTCCTTGAGACTCCTCCCATATTTTCAATGGAGATTCAGTGGCTTTAAACATAAGAACTGTTGCTCCTGCTTGACATTTGAGTCAATTTCAAGTATCAGATCTTCCCATGAGCGTGACTGGGCCTCACTTCATGCACTTATTTTGCCATCGGTTCTCGCAATTGTTCCTTGCACTTGGTGTATCACTAATACAGCTGTACCTGCAAAACACATTCCATCGCGTACGAGTTCACTTTCTCCTGTATAAAATTAATCCAGCTCGGTTGGGGACATTGTTGAGGCACTTCAATCGTGCAGGATGGATGAAAATTATCTTTGATGTGCATTCATCAAGCGTGTACTCATCGCATCACAGGTGGGAATGCTCGTATCTGTTGCTTGATTGCCAGAGTGTGCTCGAGCGTCTTGCTGCATGTGTGAGCGTGCCGTGCCCCATGCGACTGTACGTACTGTAAAAACTTGCGACTGTGCAGTACAACTTGCGACTGTACTGTGCAACTTGCGACTGTACTGTGCAACTTGCGACTGTACTGTGCAACTTGCGACTGTACTGTGCAACTTGCGACTGTACTGTGCAACTTGCGACTGTACTGTGCAACTTGCGACTGTACTGTGCAACTTGCGATACTGCAGGGAAGCTTGCAACAGTATAGTGGATATGCGACGCTAGTGAGATATGCGATACTGCAGTGGAATATGCGACAGTGTAGTGGGATATTTGACACTAGTGAGATGTACGACACTAGTGAGATGTACGACACTAGTGAGATGTACGACACTAGTGAGATGTACGACACTAGTGAGATGTACGACACTAGTGAGATAGACGACACTAGTGAGATGGACGACACTAGTGAGAGTACGACACTAGTGAGATGTACGACACTAGTGAGATGTACGACACTAGTGAGATGTACGACACTAGTGAGATGTACGACACTAGTGAGATGTACGACATTAGTGAGACATGCGACACCGCAGTGGGAGATGCGACATTACAGTGAGACATGCGACACCGCAGTGGGAGATGCGACATTACAGTGAGACATACGACACTGCAGTGCCACAAGGCCCACCGGAAGTCTCACCATTGTGCCAGTGCCGACCTCCACATCAGCTACGGCTGCTCGTCCTGCTGCTTTGCTTGCCCCCTTGCAGCTCACTCCGGACTCCTTTGGGGTTCGCTGTGTCTGGGTCTTGAATTGCTAGTGTTCTTACTGAAAATCGTATTTTTATGACCCTAAATGAAATACAACTACCATAGTGTTCGCTGGGTCTTGAATTGTTACTGTGTTCTTGCTAAAAATCGGGATTTTATGCGTCTCAAGAAAATACAACTATTCTATCTATGGGAATTAGCCCTCCCTGGGGGAATATATATGAGGTCCAGAGGTAACGGTTAGGTAGGCCTCCTTTTTGTTCAAATAGAACAGGTTTTTTCTTTTGATATGGACCATCATTTTATTTTGGTTTACTTCAGTCCTATTTTACAGCACCTACTTCTTTTTCTTCACGTTTTATCTTGTTTCATGAACTCCTTTCTCAGTTTACTGTTTTTATGTACCTTGTGCTTAAATTCTGCCTTCTCTAAAGTTCATACTAAATGTTGCCTTCCTCTTTTTAGAATGCATTCGTTGCGATTAGGGAGACTAAAACTATCAATCTAATATAGGGCAACGCACCGCAATAGAGATGGACAACAAATGCTTCTATTGATGGACAAATGTGTTGTGTGGTCACTAATAATTATGGGATTTGCCTTACTGATTTGGTACTACAACGTAGAGCATCTGTGCTCCACACATTTGCCCGCACTTGCGGTTAAACATGAAGAGTCCCTGCATTGCTCTTATTGCTTAGCATGTGTTTCATTTGTGCTATTGCTATGTGTGTTATCCTGCACGTTAGTGCTAGTGTGTTCAGGAGAGAGAGAGGTTGTATTTGTAATGTACTGTACGTAATTGTAAGATGCACTCTCACTTACTGCCAGGCATACGCATCAATTGATCATCTGCCTCTTTTGAGCTCCTCACTCGGCTTAGACTTGTGCCCAGAATTAATCGCGTCGTCCTTGGGACTGATTTTCATCATTCCTTCACCGATATTTTTAAGGGTAAATCAAAATGCTAACGTATTTGTATTTGTTTAGTTCGGAAGGGTACGAGTGGCGTGTGTTTCGGGATATTGGACGACTGCTTAGCGAAAACAAGAGCTACGGTTCTTAGTGAGAAGAGTTCGGTTGACAGCGAGATGAGTGAGGAGAGTTGCTTTGACAGCGAAGTGAGAGAGAATAGTTGGGCTGTCAGCGAGGCGAGTGAGAAGAGTTGGGCTGCCAGCGTGGCGAGTGAGAAGAGTTGGGCTGTCAGCGAGGCGAGTGAGATGAGTTTGATCGGTGTTAGTATGACGCGCATTTGTTTGTAGGTGTGAGTGAGGCTGTGAGGGTTGCACCTGCGGTACTGGCCTGGACATCTGGAGGGGGCTGCTCGTGTCATGAGAGCGCACCTGTGACAGTTCTCGCTCTGCGGCGTGTCTCTCGCACCTCCTCGCCCTCCACTCCAACGGAGAGATCTCTCCTCTGTTTCCTTTGCGTCTCTCATTACATCTTGAAAATTGTGTTTCTTGTTGGGATGGTCACTAAATATTGCCTTTGCGTTTCTCCCTTCGTTTATATGTATAAAATTGTGTTTGTTGTTGGAATAGTCACGAAATATCGCGCCTTCTCTCCCTCCACTTGAACGGAGAAACTTCTCTTCTGCTTCCTCTGTGTCTCTCTACAGTTGTAAAATTGTGTTTCTCGTTAGGATTTTCACTAAATATTGCCTTTGCATCTCGCCCTTTGTTTAAATTTGTAGAAATTATTTGTTGTTGGAATAGTAAGGGAACTAAATGGTGTTGGTTGCTTCTGGGTTATCGTTTTCTAAACCGTGTTCTTTGCTACTGGATTATTGTTTGCCATACCTTGTAGTTTGCTTTACCGGTTGTTTCACTTCGCTTGTACTGGTTTGAAAACGGTTGGGTATTATCCTGTGTCTTGAATAATCAGATTATGTGTAAGATTCTACGTTAAGTGAGCTTTCATTTTTTTCTAACCCGTGTGGTGCTAACAAGCTTTGCAAGTTATAAATAATGTGCCACAAAATGTGTCTTCGCTGGCTAGCTGCGAGGGTAGATAAAGCTGGTCCCAAGTGAACAGTTTACTGGTATTCAAAGGCTTGTAGGATGGCGGACTGTTGCTGTGTACGGTAAGAGCGTGCGACTCGAAATGCGCCTTTGAACACGCCATGAGCGCTTTTATGTGCTCATCGGGGAGCGGGGTAAGGGGGCGGCAAATATGCGTGAAAGTGCGTTAAAGCAGGGTGACAGTTTAATGTTTGTGATTGATTTATATTGTAAAAAATGGCTGCTGCTCACGGTGAAAAAAAAGGATAAACTTGCTATTACACTTGTGTAGTTATGAAACCAGCTGAAACAAGAAGGGGAGTTGTGACGCGTGCTTTGTGTGCGTGTGAACAAAAAGTTGCGTACGACCAGCATTGCAGGGGCTCGAGCCGCAAATTGGATGTTGTTTTGAAAGCGAACGTTGGTTGGGGAGTGACACTTGCCAAGGGTTGCGAAATTAACCCTTTTCTGCCGAAAATTCCTAATTTAGGAGTTTTTCAAAACAAGTTAATCATAAGAAATCTCTCATTATCTATCAACACTGCACGGTCTTTATAATCCAATTCAGCTTTAAAAAGCTCGAACTTTTGCCCACAAGAAAGGCCTCTCTAACAAGCGTGCACTTGCTTCGTGTGCTGATGTTCGCAGCGTCCGAGTGTTGATGTTGTGCGCGCTCTGTGTAATCGGGAGTTGCCAGCCTTTATGTTCGGCAGGCGGCGTGCGAGTGTCGTGTCTTGGCTACGCAAACGTTCCCCAGTTTTGGGTTTTGTTAGTGTTCGTGTTCTCCTCAGGGGGATACAACTATTGTATCTATGGGAATTAGCGCTCCCACGGGGGAAATGTGCGAGGGCCCGAGTTGAGAGTTAGGTAAGCCTTTTTTTGTTGAAATAAAATGTTTTTTGTTATGTTAAGGACAACCTTTTTTTTCACTGCTGTCCTGTTTTTCAGCACTTTCTTCTTCAACTTCTATCATGTTTCATGAACTTCTTTCTTAGCTTACTGTTTTTATGCACCTCGTGCGTAGATTCTGCGTTCCCTGAACTCTATCCTAAATGATGCTTTCATCCATAACTCTCATTCAACATCTTTGTTGTTGTAAAGGAAGGCTAAACCTTACAATCATTCAATCAACTAGGAACCCGCAATGGCAAAAACATTGCCTACCATTCTCATGTGTGGTGAAAGCAAATGGAAATAGTGCAGTGAATAGCATTGGTATTTAACGCTAAAGACGCGAGTCTGTAGCTGAATTTGTTGCCCTGGGTCTGCGTAGAATTGTTGAGAGACCATTTTCCTTCTCGGTAACTAGTTTGAGTAGCCGGTTTCTAACCTTTTTCATGTTGCTCTTTCCTAAAAATTTTTCCGCACCAGCGATGATTTATGTGCAATCCTCTATTGTTGAGGTAATGTGTAGGAAATTGAACGCTTGCATGTTGAAAGTATAATCAACTAGTCCATCACATCACTCATCCAGAAATGAGGAGACACGTTTTCACTCGAAGTTTCTTCTACAGTCGTCGACCAGTATACTCGTCTATTTAAACTTGACATATAAAAGCCCTCAAATTTTCTTAGCTTTTTAAAGTTATTCTAAATGTGAAAGGAGTACATACGTGATTTCCAACAGGGTTTTTTAATTGATGGTATTCAATATACCCAGTTAATGTTTGCTCTTTATAAAATTTTAACAACTTTTGACATTAAAGTTGAGTTGGATATTGAACTTCAGTTTAACCCGTCTCAGGGAACCGGGTCGTTTGAAAATTTTTAACAATCTTTTTAAATGAATGGTATTCAATATGACCCAGTTAAAATTTAGGTTTCATCAAATTATTAACAACTTTTGACAATAAAATTAAGTTGGACATTGAACTTCAGTATAGCCCATCGCAGGGAACGCGTTAAGTATGCCATCGCCTTGTCACCTGCGCGCCTGACCTACTGGCACACCTGACAGCCCCGTAATTGTTATGATCCTGCGTAACCGAATACTCCGCTCCGCAGCGATGTGGAGCACACGAACGGGCCTCCCTCCCTCCATTCAGCCGGTGCTCTAGTGAAGTCTTTTTGCCGAGATAATTAGGCAACCGGTATCGTACGCCGGATGAGCTCGAGTAAAAAGGGGAGGGTCTTCGTTGGATAGGCGTATGAAAAGTTGAGCTGGGAGTCTTGAAATTGGAGGATTAGATTAGGTGTAAGTTTGAGCCTCCCTAACCGCGGGAAAAAGCGTTCCGAAGAGAGGAAGAGGGAAAGCGCCATTTAGTATGTAGGTAAGGGAGCGCGGAATCTATGCAGAAGGGGCAGAGAAACAGTCAATTGAGAAAGAAGTTAATGAAACAATGAAGGTTTCGTAAGCTTTCAGTTTAGAAAAGTACTAGTTCCCGTAGATACTGGAATTGAAGGACCTTTGACTGCTCCTCTTGGTACGCATTGTAATTTTCTTTTAGTTTTGAGTTGCAAGTAAATTTTTAGACGGGGATTTGTGGTACCACACAATATAAAACTTGACTGAAAGTATGGAGATTTGCTTGCCGATTTGTGCTTGCTACCGCAGCTTATTTTGATTAGAAAGCGGACGTTTGTCGTCATCGGTTAGATTTGATTTCTACAGTTATTCAATACCGTGGTTGTACGGGTATGTCTTCATGAGCATTTCTGTCGAAAAACTCAGTCTCTTCTGACAGGTATTTCAAGAGTATCTGCTTGCCCCTCAAGCTCCCCACTGATCGAGGATTTCGTGCTGATGGCAAATAAATAAGTCATGCTTGGCTTAAAACGTTACTTGCGATACGATCCATTGATGGGTCGTTTGAAAAATTCTAACAACGTTTTTTAAATTAATGGTATTCAATAGACCCAGTTAATGTTTAGTATTTATGCAATTGTTAATTACTTATGCCTTAAAATTTGAGTTGAATACTGAACTTCAGTTTAACTGATCGCAGTCAACGTGTTAACGCGTTGATTGCCTTTTGACGCATAAGAGTACCACTAGGCAAATGGCTCATTTACGTATTGGTGTGAATGAAAAGCATTAATATTATTTCAACATCTTTTTTAGAAGAGATTTAAGCATTCGAGGTAAAATATTCTATTACATTTTTAAACTTCTTAGGAAAGATAGTTTCGAGTTGTAAAGTCGTTTTTTAAACTCGGCTACTTACAACCTTACTTTACATGAGACCGCTGGACGCACATGAGCGTCTGGCGGCAGCGAACGTGTTCATTTCCGTGCAGCCATTTCGGAATTAGGGAAGTGACGTACGTTTGTTGATTGATGTTCTTCGTGTGCGGGACGATCCTCTCGTTCTCTTCTGGGAAATTAAACTGATGCATTCAGTTGGTCGCTGCAGCCGCGTCTCGTATCTTCGACTTCAATTTATTCTGCTACCTAAATTGTGTGGAAGCGTCTAAGTATTTACCGAAGAATTTTGCAACAAATGTTTTAGTGCATGCACTGCGACAGATTAAATTCAGTTTTTAGATTCAACTCTAATAAAACTCAATTCCAATATAATACTTTTAAATGGAGAAAAAATAAATTGGATAGTGCAATCATCTGGTTTTGGATAACACAAATTCGGTGTGTGACTGCCGGTGTGTCACCTACAGTATTGGAATCCTCTCAGTGGGTCACTTAGCAGTTAAACGTGCTGATAAGAGAAGCCACCATATATTTCATTGTTGTCATGGGCAGTTGCATAGCGTCTGGTAAATACAGCCAGACGCTTTGGAGTGTAGTTGATCCCTTATTCGATAGGATTGTTTTGTTAAGCGATTCTGAGGGCAAAAGCACCAGGGATGGACCTGTTGCTTGGATATTTTGTTTCATTAGAGGCTTCAGAAGAAACTTTGTAACCTAGGGTCGGCTTTCAATTTTAATCCCACAAATTAAGTGCGTGTATTGAACGAGAAAGGCTCGCCAGATGAACATAATAATGAACATCACTGAAATAGGGTTACCAGGTGCCGTTTTTTGTGGCAAAAATTCTCAAATTTGTCCCTGGCTCATATCAAATTTGCCCATGAAACACTCTTTGGCTTGGCCTGGTGCCGAGTGTTTAAATGACCAAATTTGATTAGGTAAAAGCCAAGTTGCTCATTTGGCCAAAAAAGAGCAATTAAAGCTACCCTGGTCTGAAGCGTGCGCCTGGCCGGCGGTATCTCGCGGTTATGAGTGGGAGAGCCTGGAGCAAACCCTTCGTCTGGTGCGTCATAGTGTGACGCACTGTGCGTCATGGTGTGACACTCGCTGTGTCGTACTCGTCTTGATGTGGCATTTTCTATGCGTCTTACGCGTCTTCATGTGATATTTTCTATGCGTCTTACGCGTCTTCATGTGATATTTTCTATGCGTCTTACGTGTCTTCATGTGATATTTTCTATGCGTCTTACGCGTCTTGATGTGATATTTTCTATGCATCTTACGTGTCTTCATGTGATATTTTCTATGCGTCTTACGCTTCTTGATTTGATATTTTCTATGCGTTTCATGCGCTATGGTGTAAAACGTTTTGTTTGCGTCTCGTGCGTCATGGTGACATTTTCTATGCGTCTTAGCATTGGTCTGCCTCACTGACATTTTTGTTTGGTGTCTCCTCAGGATGATACTCCAATTGTGTTATGGGAATTAGAGTACCAGTGAAAAATTTATGGAAAATAGAGTACCAGTGGGTCCCGAGCTGAGGATTAGGTAGGCATTCTTCTAGTTGAAATAGAAGAGGTATTTTTTGTTCAGGACCCTCTTTTTTCGGTTTGGTGTGTCTTGCTTTTCAGCATCTATTTCTTTCTTCTTCAACTGTTATCGTGTTTCGCAAACTTGCTGTTTCTATGTGGGAGCACACCTTGTGCGTATATTCCGCGTTCCCTTAACTTTTCACTAAATACTACCATCGATTTTCCTTTCTTTTGTAAATACTTTCGTAGTGGTTAGAGAGGCTTAAACTACTCGTAGTTGATAATCTAACCTGGTCTGGCGTTGGTGTGTTTTGCTGACACTGTTGCCTTAGGCATATACTTTTGGTCTCTAAATTTAGAGTTTTTGAATTCCTAGATTTTCATAGCAATGGTTCCCATCATGTTAGTTGCATAATACATTCAAGACTGCATGTGGCATGTCACCTGCGTCTGGACGTGCATACCCAGTCTAACTTTTTCGCCGCCTGCATGCATGTTTTTCGACTCACAAATAATTAAATCGCTTGAACGGCGAAAAACATGCATGCTCGGGCGAAAAAGATGCATGCTCGGGCGAAAAAGTTAGACTGGGTTGGGTGCTAGATGACCCCATCGTTCTCTTATCTTAGTTTCCTCAGTTAGGAGTCTCAGCGCGGCAAATTTTGCTGTGTACGTTGACGTTTCATCGTTCGCATAGTGTGGGATTGGAGTCAGCGATAAATTGATCAGTTACCATGCTTCAATCAGGTTTTATGTCACACAGCGAGATCGTTGGGCGCTGTGTGGTGAGAGCTGCTATTCAACACGTTCACCCCGTTTCCACGATTTTCAGCGGTTGATTCGGTTCTGTTGCGAATAGCAGAATTGGGAAATCGACTTTATTGCTCGAATACACTTTTATCCTTCCTAAGAAATATGGAAATACAATTTCACGATAACGTTTCACCCCATGTGATAAGTTATTTCTTAAAGAGGTCGAGAAACACGAAATGCCATTCATTTATACCGGTACATGAATGAAAAATTTATCTAGTTGGACTCATATGGCCCAATACGCGGGGAATGTGTTAATTATCTTTGCTTAGCATGTACAGGTGCTCATGGTAAATAACGTTACTCTTAATTGCGCACCCTTTACTGTGTTCCTCATAACCATGAGCCCCCGTTGTCTGGTAATTACTATTTACCTTCGAGTGCGCTTGGCTGTAGAGGCAAGAACAACAGAATTTTTTAACCTTTGCGGTCATTTGCCTGGCGTGACTCAACGCCTTGTATTTTTTTTAGCTTTACTGTATGCTGAGAAGTAGGAGTGGATTTGTTACTTTCGTTGTCGGCAAATTAGCGTTAGTTTTTTCACGGTTGAAGAAACGCGAGTCTCGCTTTCTTCAAAAAGCGAGTTAGTTTGCGTAGAATCCGTCTTCTGCAGCTGGAGTATGCACAGGTCTGGAGTCATCTGGTATTGTTGGGCGTTTTCTTTTGCGCTGCGGAGTGGTAAATTTAAATTTCACTTTCTGTTTTTATTTTTGGGAATGATTTTTTTTTTCCCGAGTCATTTTGCAGTTTGCTTAACGTAAGGTATGATAGCAAAGTGTTTTATGAGCATGCGTCTGATAAAAGATGCAGATCTTTCAACTTATAAAATGCAGCGTTGGTCTGTCTCCTCTGCTGCCTTATCACTCTTATCTACTCTTCTTATCGACCTTCTCTCCGTCCCTGTTCCGGCTTCTAAAGTCTCGTTTGCTCCTGGCACCCCCACTCTCAAAGCAGCGTCAGACAATCGTATTGAGATCTATTGTATTTGACATCCATCATGAGATGTAAAATGTACTAGTCGTCGGGTTATTTCCAGATGTTAACTGTACAAGTCGAACTCAGGTTATTTCCAGATGTGATCTAAGTTTGCTTGTACTTGTTTTTGCGAGTGCCACTGAGATATTCTGGAAAGTTTGTGCGGGACGGTTGCGCGCGCGTCAGAGATGCCGTCACGCGAGACACGGTCGAGGAAACAAGGTAGTGTCATTCCCAAGGAGCTTGGTCATTCCTATAGGGAAAAATACACCTCCTCATGTTCGGCTAGCCAATAGAACGGCTTTATTTCAAACAAACTTTATGACGTCACCACTGCGACATGTCGTTAGGCCAATAGTGATGCTAGATTTTGAGGCTAGCAGTGTTGCCAGATGCAATATGAGCACTGCTGTTGGTTCGTTACCATGACGTCAGCATTGCCACACGGTCGATGGGAAAAAGACTGGTTTGACCCTACCTTGTTTCTTCTACCGTGGTGCGCGACCTCTGCTGAGCAGCGAGCGCTGCGGTGACCTGCGGTGCCGCGCCTGCTCCACTTCTGGGCTCGGTGTGTCGAGCTGCTCTGCACTTCCCCTGCCAGCCAACGAAGCCAAACTTCTGATGTTAGTGTTTTGCGTTTGGCAAAACTTGATGTTTCGTGTCCCTCTTTCCAGGCGATCCGCCTTCCAAAATAAAACGTCTACACATATGTTGTTACACCCTTTTAGAAGAGTTTAGAGTTTAAAAGTTTTGCACTTTTACAAGTGGATTTCAAAAGCACAGCTGCAAAGCAGGTGAGAATACGAAGTTCAGGATGTCTAACCACCTCACTCGGGAATTTCGTTCCACTGAAGCTGGAGCGACCTAACATGAAGAAATCCTCAGCTTTCCGGTTGGGGCTTCCATGACGTCATGACGCAGACGCAGGCACTTCCTTGTGAGCAGCGCATGACTCATCGCCGCACACGCAGCACGCGCTAGCTCCCAGGTTCTGGCCGGGGTGTCTGTTAACGGGAGCAGGGTTTGGGGTGTCTGTAAATGGGAGCAGGGTTTGGGGTGTCTGTAAATGGGAGCAGGGTTTGGGG
>JACJUY010002259.1:63224-75894 GCA_014220935.1 Platorchestia sp. MABIK | reverse complement strand
GTGTCCGTAAACGGGAGCAGGGTTTGGGGTGTCCATAAACGGGAGCAGGGTCTGGGGTGTCCGTAAACAGGAGCAGGGTCTGGGGTGTCCGTAAACAGAAGCAGCGGTTGCCTTGAGCTGTGAGGCGACGTAACGAAGGCAGTCGACCACTGGGTCTCGCCAGACAGTTATCAATATAATTAATACGTTAACCGCCATGTCAGCCACCGGTGGAACACATAGGGAATATTCATAATGCTGCTGACCGATCAGTAGTCACAAACTCAATTTTCATAAATAGTTGATCACAGCTAAATAAAGGCACGATTCAGTTAATGTTAACTATTTTTAAAATTGCACACTACAATTGTCTTTAAATATGAGTTGAAAATTGGAACTTTAGTTTAACCCATGGCGGGGAAAGTGTTACATACACGTTTCTGCGGTTGTTAACGGTCGGTTTAGTTAGGTTGTAAGTAGCGGGGCTGGGAAGTTGATTTTACTGCTCCAATACGTTTTCATCCTTGCTAGTAAATATGAAGAGAACAATTACACGATAACATTTCACCTCGTATGAAAAGTTATTTTTTAAAAAGGTTGCAAAGTAGGTGTAATATCGTTCATTTATACCAGTGCGTGATTGAGCAATTTACCGACTGGTACACATTTGGCCCAAAACGCGGGGAACGTGTTAACGTATGGTAATTTTGAAACTCTCTGGTGCTTGGTGGAAGAATGAGTTAGGTGAGATAATTTGCGTTTCAAACACTCGTACAAATGTGGACCTTCGATGTATCAAAAACGTACCTGCAGTTTGAGAATATTTTGCTGTATTTTCTCCCCTCAAAGGGATACAACTATTGTATCTGTGTGAGTTAGCGCTCCCATGAGGAAAATGTGAGGGCCCGAGCTGAGAGTTAGGTAGGCAGGCAGGTGTAGGTTTAGTTTGGTGTAGGTGTAGTTTTTTGAAAAAAAATTTTTTAGTTATGTTGAGGACAATCTTTTTTGGTTCACTGCTGGGCTGGTTTTTAGCACCTACTACTTTCTTCTTCAACTTTTATCTTGTGTCATGAACTCATTTCCCAATATACGGTTTCTATGCCCCTTCTGCATAGATTCCGTATTCCCGATATATCCATACTAAATGATGCCTTCCTCCTTCCTCTCTTCGATACGCTTTTTTTTTTGTAGCGGTTAGGGACGCTTAAACTAACCTATAATCTAATCTGCTGAATTTTGCTTATAAGGTTTGAGCTTTTACGATGCTGCTGTTTTTTAGAGGAAAAGCTTTTGTCTTTATCCCCATTTATTTCAAGTTGGAGCATACTGCTTATTTGAGACGTACAGCGTCGCAGTGATGTGAAAATAACACAGATACTCGGTCTAAATTGTCGTTGACTTGGTGCAATGTTACTGGTCACGTGTCCTGTTGAATGTCTCCTGAACGCTTAGCTAAATTTTCCTTCAGTCATTCGTAGCCTCTAAAGCCACGCAACATCAATTCCTCTTGTTCGTTCAGTTCTGAAGTCATTTCTTAACTCGTTGCTTGCGATATGACTCACTTATGGGTCTTGCTTAGGTTTTTCCTGCTGCGAAACGAGCCATTGTTGGGTCGTTTGAAAAATTTTAACGATCCTTTTTTTAAATTAATCGCTTTTACTGGACCCAGTTAATGTTTGGTATTTATAAATTTACTAATCACGTTGGACTTTAAAATTTGAGTTGAACCTTGAACTTCAGTTTAACCCATCGCAGTCAATGTGTTAATTTATAAAGTCGGTAGAGAACGACGTTTACTGTGGCTTGGTCATCCTATTGTTGCCGTATCCGGTTGCCCGCTATCTCCTGTTTCGCCTCTCTACCCCGCTGCTCCTGCTTGCGTGCTCATGGCCGCCTGAATATGTAAAGAAGAATTAAAGTAACAGGGAACATTCATTTAACAGAAAGCGTTTCGGAATCTCCGTTTCAATCCTCAGTGCGGTAAAACAAGAATAAACGATAATCAACAGACTTTGTTTTACAGCACTGAGGATGGAATCGGCGATTCCGAAATGTTTGCTATTAAAGGAATGTTCCCTATTACTTTGGTTTTTCTTTTCATATCGAGTATTTGATTTTCAAAAAAGTGCCCTATGAATTCCATTGGTCACCTGAAGTGGCAGTTGATGAGCCCAAGTGTCGTTATCTTGCCGTGGCTATTGCTGGTGATGAAGATTTGGGGTGAGAAATAGTCCAATGGGTTCAATTTGATCTTAGTCTTGGTGAAACTTGCACAAAAATAGCTTTGCTGCACTTCACCTTCATTGGTTACTGCGGTGTAGCTCATAGAAATGTTTGAACACACCTTTATTTGCTTTGTAGTCATAATTGACGGTCCTAGCTCGTTCAATTGGAGCCTCGTCTCTTATGTACAGGCACTCTCTTGTATTGAAATTCAAATGTTCCTCAAATTCTACAGTGTTCGCCAGCTAGCATGCCACGCGCTGTGTGGTAGCACTCGCTCCTTAGATGTATTTTTGTGCGTGTACTTTGTTCACAGCGACATGTGATTATACCTCAGCTGTCCGGCCGAGCTGCAAGTATGTGAAATAAGACGTGTTTACAATGACTGTTTGTATTAATTTTTCACAAGTTCTTGAGTGTGAGTACTTCTGCTAACTTGTATAGGAGTTCCGGTTGTGTAGATGCGAGTGCATTATGCCTCCGCTGTCCGGCCGAGCTGGAATTATTTGAAATAAGGCAACGTGTTTATAGTGACAGTATTTAATTTTCAGCCGTCCTTGAGTATGAGTACCTCTGCTAACTTGTGCAAGAGTTCCGGTTGTGTAGGCTCGAGTGCTATTTGAGCCTGCAGTCGTGAGTGCCAGTGCTGGTCAAGCCAGGCAAAAGCTGCTTGAATGGAGCACGGCTCAGCAGTTGCCTGAGGCAGGTGTGTAACCTTGGCTGCCTCTATGCACTTTTCATCCTCACGTTTTCATTTCCAGCCGCTCCAATGCTACGGCCAGGTATCCTGAGGAATCGCTTCGCGGAGGAAAGAATTCCTGCATTTTGTTTTGTGTTTGTTTTGAACTTTACTGCTGTCGACTCGGCATCTTGTACCAGTTCCTCATGGCATTCCACCTTGGATACGTGTTTTAAGCTCTCCGAAGTGATAGTTCACTCGCTGTTGTTGTTCAGATTGTGTCACATCTCTTCTTTGGTTTTTCTACGTGCAACTCACTTATGTTGCATGGAAAACTGAACTCTTTGTTTCTTTGGAAGGAGCAACTAATTTTTGGTTGCGTGACTTACGAAAGGCAAGCTGTACCTGAAATGCTCGAATGCCTTGATTATGTTTAGGATTCAAAAACCTTACCTTGGGGCATTTGCTGATGTGCTAGTCACCAAGGTCTTAGCATTGCCGTCGCTGCATTTAAAGCTGCAGGGCTCCGAAAACTGATTCATTTTTGTTTTCATCTGCACTCAAAGTTGTGAAGTCTTGTTTTCTTTATTTGCACATAACTCTAAAACATACATCTTGAAACCCAGTTATATTAATATCTGCGAAGTTCATTGTCGGTGTGTGACTGGAGAAATAGCTTCTCATGATTAACATTCATTCAACTGTCGTGTGTGGCACCCTGATCGAAAATAAAATGCGGACTTCAACTCGCGGACAACAGGTACGTTTTAGCTAACACAAATCTGACACGGCATCAGAAGCCCTCTGCTACTCTGCTGAAGTTTGTGGTCGACAAACTCAGACGCATGCAACAATTGGCTCTCTATTATTTGTTTAGGCAGTGTCGGCCGCAGACAGAGCTGAGAGTAAAGAACTTCCTGGCTGTCCCTTAAGTTGAGTGTTCGGCAGCAGCGCTTGTGTTCACGTCCTGTGCTTGCACTTTGCTTGAGCTTGACAGAAATTTGATGGTCTTCTCCCTACTCGTTGAGGCTCTGAATGAAATTTCTGTTTATCCTAACATATTGTGTTTTTGTTGCTTCAGTTGGTTGTATATTACAAAAGGTTCAGTTGGTTGTATATTACAAAAGGTTCAGTTGGTTGTATGGTACAAAAGGTTCAGTTGGTTGTATATTACAAAAGGTTCAGTTGGTTGTGTGTTTCAAAAGGTTCAGTTGGATGTATGAAGCAGAAGGTTCAGTTGGTTGTGTGGTACAAAATATCTGGTACAGGTCCGTTATGCGGTAAGAATTAGAACGAAAGTTCTTGCTCTCAATGTCTTCTTATGCAGCTCATGATCATTTATGACTGAATAAATGAATCGGATTAAGGTTAACGAGGAAAATGCGGGGAGAAATTTGTATGATAGCGAAGAATGTGTTGAGATCCTGTTTACCAAGTGAACATATGACTACTACTCAGAAGGAAAGAATCTAGAAGCCAACAGCAATCACGAAGATGCATGAACATTGTGCGTGTTGCAGCACACTGCCAACAACAGATGCATGTTGTGTCGAGGCAAATTAGGAACGTGATGTACATGAAGCCTATTTTCCAAGTCCTCGACAATTTTTATTGTTAGAGGTGTGTTATATCTTTGACCTATTGCTATGCTGGAAAGGTTGTCACACTGCTTGAATTTATCCAACCAAATTTAGTTTCTCAAGCAGAAAGTACGGTAAAAGGGGATGAGTATCTTCCTGTAAAAAGCCCTCAAAGTGATGGTACCCTTAAGAGTGATGATAAAGTTAGATGTGAAATCGTGAAAAATTGTTCCTTTCTAGTCACGCGAACAAAATTTTGTTGGTTAGAGTGTGACAGTAACTTACAAGGCATTGATTTCAAATCGAGTCATGCTGAAGCCACACAAACGTTATTAGAGTGCCAGAGTACCTACGATACGCGTTGATTTATATCGAGTCACACTGAAGCCACACCGAGTCTCAGAGGAACTTCGATGCGTGTTTATTTCATATTGAGTCCTCATGCTGAAACTGCACTAGCGTTGGTGTTATGCTCGGAGAAAAGTGAGAAAAATTAGTGGATGCGACAGCTTGCGGCTGTTATGCAGGGCGGAACGGCGTGTGGGCCGCCGCATCTCCCACACTGCAGCTGACCTCTGCAGTTCTGCAGCGCCTCCCACGCTCCTGCCCTCCCTGGTCATGCATTTACCTCTAAAATAGACATCTTTATACCTTGTTGCACCAATACATATACTTCTTGTTGCACCAACACATGTGCTTCCTGTTGCACCAACACATGTGCTCCCTGTTGCACCAACACATGTGCTCCCTGTTGCACCAACACATGTGCTTCCTGTTGCACCAACACATGTGCTTCCTGTTACACCAACACATATATTCTTGTTGCACCAACACATGTACTTCTTGTTCCACCAACACATATGCTTCTTGTTGCACCAACACATATGCTTCTTGTTGCACCAACACATGTACTTCTTGTTGCACCAACACATGTACTTCTTGTTGCACCAACACATGTACTTCTTGTTGCACCAACACATGTACTTCTTGTTGCACCAACACATGTACTTCTTGTTGCACCAACACATATATTCTTGTTGCACCAGCACATGTACTTCTTGTTGCACCAACACATATGCTTCTTGTTGCACCAACACATATACTTCTTGTTGCACCAACATATGTGCTTCTTGTTGCACCAGCACATATGCTTCTTGTTGCACCAGCACATGTACTTCTTGTTGCACCAACACATGTACTTCTTGTTGCACCAACACATGTACTTCTTGTTGCACCAACACATGTACTTCTTGTTGCACCAACACATGCTTCTTGTTGCACCAACACATATGCTTCTTGTTGCACCAACACATATGCTTCTTGTTGCTTGCTTACCTCGGTTTTCCCACTATCTGATTCTAATAGTTTTAACACGTTTGTCGCGTGTTGGACCGTATGTGTTCCAATCCGTAAATTTCTAATTCACGTTCTGATATAGGATGGCATTTCATCCATTTCACGACCGTTTTAATGAATAACTGTCATCATATGAGGTGTAATGTTATCGTGCAATTGTATTTTCATATTTCTTGGGAAATATTTACAGGTATTCGAGCATTAAAGTCGATTTCACAAGTCTGCTACTTACAACTTACCCAAACCGGTCGTTTATGGCCTTGGACACACGATGAATGTGTTAATTTCTAGCGAAAAAGTTTTTTCAATCCGTATTTTTGACGTGCACAATGGCGATGTCAAAAATGGGCACTTGATTTGCTTGATTTGAAATATTGAATAAGTGACGATACATTTTCCCCGACAAACTCAGCTAAAATCAAATGAAAAAGGTTGAATTCGTGTTACGAACCAGACCAGAGTCGACGGGGATATTCCCTTGTTTCCACTTCGTGTACGTCCATAAGCCATCGTGAGTAAAGTAGAGCTGAACTTCACCGCACTCTGCTCTATGGTTCTCTAAAACCCTCAATCCTTGATTTTTGATGAGCAATTTGTGTACAGTAATTAGATTCCCTTTGACCACGTTTTGCGCAAAAATCGTCGTTCTGACGAAGTGTTAGACCACGTGGGGGCTTGGAAACGCGCCGGTGTTGCCTTCCAAGTTAGAGGGCTGAGTTTTGCACTCAAGTATCAATGGGAATTAGTGCTCCCGAGTGAAAAATGAGAGGCCCCTAACTGAAGGTTGGGAAAGTTTTCCTTCTGTTGAAAAAATAAAGATCTTTTGTTTTGTTATGGACCGTCATTTTTCGGTTCTCTGTTCTGTTTTTCTGCACCTCTGATTCTCTTCATCAACTTTTACCTTGTTCCATAAACTTCTTTCCTAACTTACTGTTTCTATGCACAGGAGGCCTTGTGTGAGAACACACCTTGTGCAGAAATTCCCCATTCCCTTAATTCCATTATGAAAAGGGCCTTCTTTCTCCCTCTTTGGAACACCTTCCTACGGTTAAGGAGGCTCTAACGAACGTGATTTTTAATTCAATCTTTGCCCCCGAATGAGGGCAAGAAAAGCGTTCGATTGAGCGCTGCTGAGGGCAACTCAGAGCAGGCCACCCACGGTAGCGTTGAAGAGAGCCAAAGATTTACGAGGTTTTCTGTCTGTGAAGGTTCACAAAGTGTTACTTTCATCACTCTACGTTTAGGATCGTTTCTAGCGTCGGGGGGGAAACGGAACCCGTTCATCTGCTGCTGCCAGTGTCAAGGGGAAAAAATTGATCGGTTTTAAATTCGATTAGCGTCTAGAATTTATTGGATGAAAATCCTACCTGAAGTAGATACTCATGAATTCTTTAATTCTTTTATCCTCTGTAAATTTTAAAATAATTTTGTACCGTAATAAATTCACGTAAATGAAAGACTCTTATGGCGAGCATTCTGAGTCCACGAAAACGTCAGAACGTAAGTGGCTTCAGTCATGAACCTTCTCTTTACAAGAGTGTTCGCACCGAGGAAAATCAATGGGATCATTCATCGATACGCTCTTCAACTTCATTAAGTTTTTTAATTGTGTGGCCCGAGCGTCCGGTTCTGGGATGAGGTATCTCATTTTGAGGTGTGCAGAGCTGTTATGTTTTGATAAATGAGGATGTTGGATGTGTGCGGGTTCCATGGTGCTGCGTGCGCTGTTGAGGGATTCATGCGTCACAGGGATCTTTTCCAGACAAGCCCCGCCACTAATGCACCACACAAGTTAACCCACTTGTAACTTTCGAAATAATGCACCTATCGACTTCAAATTACTTTCAAACAAAAGAATGTCTTAATCTTTCGTTTCAATTACAATTTGAAGTTGATAGGTGCATTATTTCGAAAGTTACAAGTGGGTGAACTATGTGCTGCATTAGTGGCGGGGCTTATCTGGAAAAGATCTCATCACAGCATTATACGAATCCTATCGCATCTCCTGGACCATTGTATATTGCTTGGAAGCATCATTTTTCATTTCCAGGGCAAATACTCGTTTATCGTGATACTTGTCATGCGCTTTTATGCATGGAGAGTTCTTTTTACGCCGGTGGTTTGTGAGGAGCAATAAAACCCTTAACTGAAGCTTTACTTCTGAGCCCAGCATGTTTCCAGTTATTTTTTGATTTCCTTTGCTTACATTTGGCGCTGCTAACTAGTCAGATATTCGATAAATCTGTTTTCCTCGGAATGCAGAACGTCATCTTCGTAAGAAGCGCAGATGTGTACTTCACATTTAGTCCACAGTTTTGCCATCATAGGGTGTGAAATTCCTGGGAGGTAACTTCTGCGCACTTGTCTGCTTGTTGTTTGGCAACTCGACGCTATGTAGCGTTGCGGATAGAATTGGTGACGCTTGACGTGTGCTTCTTGCTTGCATGAGCGATTCTTATCATCTGGTGAGCCTCATCAGTTATGAAGCCTTGATGATCTGTTTCTGACGGCTCAAAGCATGGAAATCTAAGAGTGTTTTTCTTTAGGTGTGGTGTGTCGGAATTTGTTTAGCCTCGTCAGTTGTGAAGCCTTGATGAAACTGTTGCTGACGGCTCAAAGCATGGAAGGAAAGAGATCTAAGAGTGTTCTTTTAGGCGTTGTGTGTTTGAGTTAAGGTTCGGTAATAACTGTTAGGGAGAGCGAGGTATTCAGCATCTTGTGTTTCCAATTGTTTCTACTCGTTGCTCAAATTTTAGGATTTTTTACGCTATACATGGTGCATGTTGATCTGTTTTGTGAATAACTGGACGTATTTATTGCTTTATTTGCCCGTGCATTGCAAAATACATTTCGAAGATGGGAACCATAGAATGTGACGTCATCTAGGTATGAACCCAGTTGATCTGAAAACCTGCCAACACCATTTGGTGGAGCTTTATAGACCTCAAATAGTCAATCGCCTCTTACATATAACCTGTCACAATTTTCCTGCGCTCAGAGGGAGTGGAGAAGAAAGTAGCAGAATTTTCCCTACCACTTTGGAAGTTTCGATAAAAAATTCGTGTTTTTCATCTCATTGTTGCATGGCGCGAAAATTGTTGTACGGTTTAATTTTTGGGGCGTTCCTTACGAGGTTGGCCCTCATCGGTGTGCGTTTCCGATTCAACGGTCCTCCATTGCACCTCAGTCAAGTGGGCAACACCGCTCGCAGGAAGCTGTATTGGGTAAGCTGTACAGCAATCGTGCTCATCGCCTTCATATGTTTTTCTATCAACTTATTTCTCGCTGCACGAGTATCTGGGTACTCAGCTGCATATTTTTCTACAGGAGTGTCTATGTTACTTGCTGAATTAACTTCATTATTTAACAATTCTTTTATTTTTTGTGGAATCCCGTGCTTGTATGGAACCCCGTACCTGTATGGAACCCTGTACCTGTATGGAACCTACCAACGTAGGCTACGTTGGTTAAGTAGTAAAAATATTACCGACAGGATTACACTGGAGAAAATCGTTAGCTCTTCCTGTGTTGTATCGTTCCATGACTCGATAGCTTGCGATTACTACTGGTTATGCTACTAAGGGCATCGGTAATAAAGTATGAGAACTGAGTTGTTTACCCGTGAAACAAAACTGTACATGGGCATGAATCAGCCTATTTATTATTTATGCAGGTTTTGTCTGTGCGAAATTAGCATAAATCTACAGTGGATAGCCGTCTATGAATAGCAAAATGTTGCTTGCTCCATAGAAGATGTAAAATTTTACTTCATTTTTCCCGAATTGTACGCCGAATTCATGGTGAGAAGTAAGTTTAGTAATGATCGTTTCTTACTATTCTTAAGAAAAGCAAATTACGGATGTTCATTTGTCGAGGTAGTTGTGCTAGCTGTATTCTGGTGAGACACGAATCCCGACGAACTGGATGTCTGGCTGAGCTCGCTGCACGGTTATTTGGGTCATTAGGGAGTGTTCCATCTTGAGGCAAAGTTACTGGATTAGCCTTTTCCTGTCCGAGAATGTCAAAAGTGACATTTGTGATTGAAATTTAGCCAAAGATGAGGATTTGAGGCCAAAAAAGAAAAAAGTAACGAGGTAGTGAAGTGCAGTGCAGGTTATGAGGGGTTGATATTTTAAGTGTTTCCGACATCAATTGATGACATCTAGTGTTTCCGACATCTCCCGTGTATTGCGTTGATGTCACCATTCGGTCAGATGAAGGATGAGGGAGGCCATACACCTACATGCACTACTGGCCGTAAGCATGAGTCTTGTTAGCCATACACACGAGTCTTGCTAGCCATACACACGAGTCTTGCTAGCCGTACACACGAGTCTTGCTAGCCATACGCACGAGTCTTGCTAGCCGTACACACGNTAGTCGTACGCACGAGTCTTGCTAGCCGTACGCACGAGTCTTGCTAGCCGTACGCACGAGTCTTGCTAGCCGTACACACGAGTCTTGCTAGCCGTACACACGAGTTTTGCTAGCCGTACACACGAGTTTTGCTAGCCGTACACACGAGTCTTGCTAGCTGTACGACCATGTCGTAGGTACGAGTACTACAGCCGTCCCTACGAGCACCTCCACCGCGAGTACTACCTAATGGCGCACTCTCGTCACGTATGTGAGGCTGCCGCCGTTATCTCTCTGCGTCATTGGCCTCTGTGCCCTCCCTTGCTGCTCCCTGCCTGCCTCTGCCTTGCTTCTTCTGAACCCTTTAGCACGTTCCCAGCGTATTGGGCCATGTGTGTCCAACTAGGTAAATTGCTCTTTCACGTACCGGTATAAATGAATGGCATTTCATGTTTCGCGACCTCTTTAAGAAATAACTGTTATCATACGGGGTGACATGTAAACGTGCTATTGAAGTTCCATAGTTCTTAGGAAGGATGAAAATATATTCGAGCATTGAAGTCGATATTTCAATGTTACTACTTACGACCTAACCAAACCAACCGTTAACAACCGCGGAAACGCGGTGAACGTGTCAACGTCAGCATTTTTGAAGTCACAGTGCCGTTCTCACAACGACTGTCAACAAACTGGCTGACGCTGGTATCAGGTTGTCTTCGATACCAAAATTAGGGAGAACCTGCCTATCGGCAGTGCACTTCTAGGAACACATTAGGGAACAAATTGTAAAAGAAATACAATAAATTGGAGTCAATTTTGAAAGAGGACCGTTTAGTCCTCTGGGGCGGTAAAGGGTTAACCCATTTGTGCGAAAAATTTTTTTACCTCATGTAATTTAGTCGAGTTTCCATGTCTGAACGCCGCGATTGCCCTGTACTGATTCGCTCTCCTCCCATGTGGATGCAGTGGTAGTATCGTGTAAAATGTTTCAACCTTGCTGTGGAGTGTATCCCATTTATATGCTATTTTGGTATTGATTCATTGAGCGTTCTTTTGATCAGACGATCCCATCAGGGGGTACAACTATTATATCTAAAGTACCATCTTTTTTCGGTTCACTGCTGTCCTGTTTTTCAGCACCTATTCCTTTTTTCTTAATATTTATTGTGTTTCATGAACTTCTTTCTTGGCTTATGTTTTTATGCACCTTGTGCATTGATTCCGCGTTCCCTTTAACTCCATTCTAGATGGTGCGTTCATCCTTCCTCTTTTTGAAAATATTTGTTATGGTAAAGAGAGGCTAAAACTTTCTTATAGTCAATCAATTGATTGAATATCAGCACCAATGGGTTAGTCCTCTTGTTGTTATTCCCTGACTTGTTCTGGACACAGCTCATTTTTATATCGACTTCGCAATCGTCGCTTACGTCTGTGAGATTTCAATGAACCTTCATGTTAGTCTCTTTCATCTTGAGCTGGTTCAGCAGTTATCATCGCGTCATCACCCGAAATATCTTGTTTTGCTTGCAAGCTTATCGCTGTTTTGTGCCACAGCTGCAGTTCCTACGCTCGTATCACATTTACAGCGTGTACAAACAAAATAGGGTCAAACCAGTCTTTTCAATTCGTCGACCGTGTAGCAATGTTGACGTCATGGCAACGAACCAATAGCAGCGCTCATATTGCATCTGGCAACACTGCTAGCCCGAAATCTGGCACCCCTATTGACCTAACGATGTGTCGCACTGGTGACGTCATAAAGTTTGTTGGGAATAAAGCCTTTCTATTGGCTAGCCGAACAAGAGGTGTATTTTCCCCTGTAGAAATGGCTCTACCTCGTTTCCTCTACCGTGGCGTGTGCTTAGCTGCTCGTGAGGGTGTTCGTGTTGAAGCCCACACTGAGAGGATTATGTATCGACTTGATGCATTCGCTTTGTACGCCGACGTTCATTGGGATTGAAACCAATATCTTCGCAGCTCTAACTTCGCACCCGTGCGCAGGATCGGATTCGTGACTAATAGTAATGACGAACTTCAGCTCATCTCGTTTTATTCTGGCTTTATCTTTCTTGTGAAGCAGACCAGATTTTATGATCCTTATTTATATGAGCCTTTTTTTAATGGCTTTATTCCCATTGCTAAAGCGCTTTCAAGTGCTTTGTTGTATTCTGAAATGAATCGTAGAACCAGAATTCTCTCCTTGGCGTGGGATCGGCAGTAGGTTTAGGTTAGTTAGGCCTAAATTGATCCTATGCTGCGAGGACTGGCGCTCCCCAGAGGGGATACTGTTAGGTCAACTCAGCTATAGATAGACCCTCCGGACTCCTATCTTGCGTGCCCACTTTTCTTCCAGTTTTCATTCCTTCTTCTTTATGCTTTCTTTGTTTTTTGTTCCTCGCCGTTATGCTTTCTTTTTTTTGTTCGTCTTCGTTATGCTTTCTTTGTTTTTTGTTCCTCTCCGTTATGCTTTCTTTTTTTTTTGTTCGTCTTCGTTATG